>CAKOGZ010000154.1:0-24723 GCA_934045905.1 Leuctra nigra | reverse complement strand
CACAATCCTGATAGGTTTTCATCAATTTTTTGTCACTGTAGGTTAAAGCTTGTTAAGGGTCAGCTACGCTCGCTTCGCTCGCTTCGCTAACCTACCCTAACCTTACTTTATTATAAAATTATCTGACCGGGCAACGTCGGGCGACTCCAGGAGGCAGAGGGGAGATTTTTTTTTACATGTTAATGTTAAGCCTATTATTTTCGAAAAGTGTTTTATTTCATTTCTCGGCATAACGTTGTGTAGGCTTCAAGAAAATTCGATAAAAATAGGGGGGTGCCACTTTAGAAGTAGCTCATATTGATATTTTTTTATTTGTTTCCTACTTTGTGACGAATCTATTACTCTAAGAGAGTTGACAACGTTACCCTATATAGTAGATGGTGAGAGGCTTAAAAAGTGCAGAAACACTTTTTTATGTCATACTCTCCGATTCGCCGGAATTAACTGTTCATGTTATTCAGAAGCTGATGGGTCGACCCCCGATAGATTTTCATCCATTTTTTTGTCAATGTATATTGACCAACAATGTAGGTTAGCCTACAAAGGTAACAATGTAACAATTAACAATGTTCCTTAGATTTTCCTCATTTCCTAGGTTTTCATCCATTTTTTAGTCAATGGAGGTTAAAGCTTGTGATGAGTCAGCTACGCTCGCTTCGCTAACCTGTATTAACCTAACTTTATTATATAATAATCTGACAGGGCAGCGTCGGGCGACTCCAAGGGGGCAGAGTGGGGTTCTTTTTTATAATTTTATTTATAAGCCTATTTTTTTGCGAAAAGTGTTTTATTACATTTCTCGGCATAACGTTGTGTAGGCATCAAGAAAATTCGATAAAAACAGGGGGGTGCCACTTTAGAAGTAGGTCATATTGAAAAAGTTTTGTTTGTTTCCTACTTTGTGTCGAATCTATTACTCTTAGAGAGCTGAAAATGATACACCATATAGATGATGGAGAGAGGCTTAAAAAGTGCAGAAACACTTTTTTCTGTCAGACGCTCCGGTACGCCGCATTTCTTAGTTTATGTCCTTCAGAAGCAGAAGGGCACAATCCTGATAGGTTTTCATCAATTTTTTGTCACTGTAGGTTAAAGCTTGTTAAGGGTCAGCTACGCTCGCTTCGCTCGCTTCGCTAACCTACCCTAACCTAACTTTATTATAAAATTATCTGACCGGGCAACGTCGGGCGACTCCAGGAGGCAGAGGGGAGATTTTTTTTTACATGTTAATGTTAAGCCTATTATTTTCGAAAAGTGTTTTATTTCATTTCTCGGCATAACGTTGTGTAGGCTTCAAGAAAATTCGATAAAAATAGGGGGGTTCCACTTTAGAAGTAGCTCATATTGATATTTTTTTATTTGTTTCCTACTTTGTGACGAATCTATTACTCTAAGAGAGTTGACAACGTTACCCTATATATTAGATGGTGAGAGGCTTAAAAAGTGCAGAAACACTTTTTTATGTCAGACTCTCCGATTCGCCGGAATTAACTGTTCATGTTATTCAGAAGCTGATGGGTCGACCCCCGATAGATTTTCATCCATTTTTTTGTCAATGTATTTTGACCAACAATGTAGGTTAGCCTACAAAGGTAACAATGTCACAATTAACAATGTTCCTTAGATTTTCATCATTTCCTAGGTTTTCATCCATTTTTTTGTCAATGTATATTGACCAACAATGTAGGTTAGCCTACAAAGGTAACAATGTAACAATTAACAATGTTCCTTAGATTTTCCTCATTTCCTAGGTTTTCATCCATTTTTTAGTCAATGGAGGTTAAAGCTTGTGATGAGTCAGCTACGCTCGCTTCGCTAACCTGTATTAACCTAACTTTATTATATAATAATCTGACAGGGCAGCGTCGGGCGACTCCAAGGGGGCAGAGTGGGGTTCTTTTTTATAATTTTATTTATAAGCCTATTTTTTTTCGAAAAGTGTTTTATTTCATTTCTCGTCATAACGTTGTGTAGGCTTCAAGAAAATTCGATAAAAATAGGGGGGTGCTACTTTAGAAGTAGCTCATATTGATATTTTTTTATTTGTTTCCTACTTTGTGACGAATCTATTACTCTAAGAGAGTTGACAACGTTACCCTATATAGTAGATGGTGAGAGGCTTAAAAAGTGCAGAAACACTTTTTTATGTCAGACTCTCCGATTCGCCGGAATTAACTGTTCATGTTATTCAGAAGCTGATGGGTCGACTACCGATAGATTTTCATCCATTTTTTTGTCAATGTATTTTGACCAACAATGTAGGTTAGCCTACAAAGGTAACAATGTCACAATTAACAATGTTCCTTAGATTTTCATCATTTCCTAGGTTTTCATCCATTTTTTTGTCAATGTATATTGACCAACAATGTAGGTTAGCCTACAAAGGTAACAATGTAACAATTTACAATGTTCCTTAGATTTTCCTCATTTCCTAGGTTTTCATCCATTTTTTAGTCAATGGAGGTTAAAGCTTGTGATGAGTCAACTACGCTCGCTTCGCTAACCTGTATTAACCTAACTTTATTGATATAATAATCTGACAGGGCAGCGTCGGGCGACTCCAAGGGGGCAGAGTGGGGTTCTTTTTTATAATTTTATTTATAAGCCTATTTTTTTTCGAAAAGTGTTTTATTACATTTCTCGGCACAACGTTGTGTAGGCATCAAGAAAATTCGATAAAAACAGGGGGGTGCCACTTTAGAAGTAGCTCATATTGAAAAAGTTTTGTTTGTTTCCTACTTTGTGACGAATCTATTACTCTTAGAGAGCTGAAAATGATACACCATATAGATGATGGAGAGAGGCTTAAAAAGTGCTGAAACACTTTTTTCTGTCAGACGCTCCGATACGCCGCATTTCTTAGTTTATGTCCTTCAGAAGCAGAAGGGCACAATCCTGATAGGTTTTCATCAATTTTTTGTCACTGTAGGTTAAAGCTTGTTAAGGGTCAGCTACGCTCGCTTCGCTCGCTTCGCTAATCTACCCTTACCTAACTTTATTATAAAATTATCTGACCGGGCAACGTCGGGCGACTCCAGGAGGCAGAGGGGAGATTTTTTTTTACATGTTAATGTTAAGCCTATTATTTTCGAAAAGTGTTTTATTTCATTTCTCGGCATAACGTTGTGTAGGCTTCAAGAAAATTCGATAAAAATAGGGGGGTGCCACTTTAGAAGTAGCTCATATTGATATTTTTTTATTGTTTCCTACTTTGTAACGAATCTATTACTCTAAGAGAGTTGACAACGTTACCCTATATAGTAGATGGTGAGAGGCTTAAAAAGTGCAGAAACACTTTTTTATGTCATACTCTCCGATTCGCCGGAATTAACTGTTCATGTTATTCAGAAGCTGATGGGTCGACCCCCGATAGATTTTCATCCATTTTTTTGTCAATGTATATTGACCAACAATGTAGGTTAGCCTACAAAGGTAACAATGTAACAATTAACAATGTTCCTTAGATTTTCCTCATTTCCTAGGTTTTCATCCATTTTTTTGGCAATGGAGGTTAAAGCTTGTGATGAGTCAGCTACGCTCGCTTCGCTAACCTGTATTAACCTAACTTTATTATATAATAATCTGACAGGGCAGCGTCGGGCGACTCCAAGGGGGCAGAGTGGGGTTCTTTTTTATAATTTTATTTATAAGCCTATTTTTTTTCGAAAAGTGTTTTATTACATTTCTCGGCATAACGTTGTGTAGGCATCAAGAAAATTCGATAAAAACAGGGGGGTGCCACTTTAGAAGTAGCTCATATTGAAAAAGTTTTGTTTGTTTTCTACTTTGTGACGAATCTATTACTCTTAGAGAGCTGAAAATGATACACCATATAGATGATGGAGAGAGGCTTAAAAAGTGCTGAAACACTTTTTTCTGTCAGACGCTCCGATACGCCGCATTTCTTAGTTTATGTCCTTTAGAAGCAGAAGGGCACAATCCTGATAGGTTTTCATCAATTTTTTGTCACTGTAGGTTAAAGCTTGTTAAGGGTCAGCTACGCTCGCTTCGCTCGCTTCGCTAACCTACCCTAACCTTACTTTATTATAAAATTATCTGACCGGGCAACGTCGGGCGACTCCAGGAGGCAGAGGGGAGATTTTTTTTTACATGTTAATGTTAAGCCTATTATTTTCGAAAAGTGTTTTATTTCATTTCTCGGCATAACGTTGTGTAGGCTTCAAGAAAATTCGATAAAAATAGGGGGGTGCCACTTTAGAAGTAGCTCATATTGATATTTTTTTATTTGTTTCCTACTTTGTGACGAATCTATTACTCTAAGAGAGTTGACAACGTTACCCTATATAGTAGATGGTGAGAGGCTTAAAAAGTGCAGAAACACTTTTTTATGTCATACTCTCCGATTCGCCGGAATTAACTGTTCATGTTATTCAGAAGCTGATGGGTCGACCCCCGATAGATTTTCATCCATTTTTTTGTCAATGTATATTGACCAACAATGTAGGTTAGCCTACAAAGGTAACAATGTAACAATTAACAATGTTCCTTAGATTTTCCTCATTTCCTAGGTTTTCATCCATTTTTTAGTCAATGGAGGTTAAAGCTTGTGATGAGTCAGCTACGCTCGCTTCGCTAACCTGTATTAACCTAACTTTATTATATAATAATCTGACAGGGCAGCGTCGGGCGACTCCAAGGGGGCAGAGTGGGGTTCTTTTTTATAATTTTATTTATAAGCCTATTTTTTTGCGAAAAGTGTTTTATTACATTTCTCGGCATAACGTTGTGTAGGCATCAAGAAAATTCGATAAAAACAGGGGGGTGCCACTTTAGAAGTAGGTCATATTGAAAAAGTTTTGTTTGTTTCCTACTTTGTGTCGAATCTATTACTCTTAGAGAGCTGAAAATGATACACCATATAGATGATGGAGAGAGGCTTAAAAAGTGCAGAAACACTTTTTTCTGTCAGACGCTCCGGTACGCCGCATTTCTTAGTTTATGTCCTTCAGAAGCAGAAGGGCACAATCCTGATAGGTTTTCATCAATTTTTTGTCACTGTAGGTTAAAGCTTGTTAAGGGTCAGCTACGCTCGCTTCGCTCGCTTCGCTAACCTACCCTAACCTAACTTTATTATAAAATTATCTGACCGGGCAACGTCGGGCGACTCCAGGAGGCAGAGGGGAGATTTTTTTTTACATGTTAATGTTAAGCCTATTATTTTCGAAAAGTGTTTTATTTCATTTCTCGGCATAACGTTGTGTAGGCTTCAAGAAAATTCGATAAAAATAGGGGGGTTCCACTTTAGAAGTAGCTCATATTGATATTTTTTTATTTGTTTCCTACTTTGTGACGAATCTATTACTCTAAGAGAGTTGACAACGTTACCCTATATAGTAGATGGTGAGAGGCTTAAAAAGTGCAGAAACACTTTTTTATGTCAGACTCTCCGATTCGCCGGAATTAACTGTTCATGTTATTCAGAAGCTGATGGGTCGACCCCCGATAGATTTTCATCCATTTTTTTGTCAATGTATTTTGACCAACAATGTAGGTTAGCCTACAAAGGTAACAATGTCACAATTAACAATGTTCCTTAGATTTTCATCATTTCCTAGGTTTTCATCCATTTTTTTGTCAATGTATATTGACCAACAATGTAGGTTAGCCTACAAAGGTAACAATGTAACAATTAACAATGTTCCTTAGATTTTCCTCATTTCCTAGGTTTTCATCCATTTTTTAGTCAATGGAGGTTAAAGCTTGTGATGAGTCAGCTACGCTCGCTTCGCTAACCTGTATTAACCTAACTTTATTATATAATAATCTGACAGGGCAGCGTCGGGCGACTCCAAGGGGGCAGAGTGGGGTTCTTTTTTATAATTTTATTTATAAGCCTATTTTTTTTCGAAAAGTGTTTTATTTCATTTCTCGTCATAACGTTGTGTAGGCTTCAAGAAAATTCGATAAAAATAGGGGGGTGCTACTTTAGAAGTAGCTCATATTGATATTTTTTTATTTGTTTCCTACTTTGTGACGAATCTATTACTCTAAGAGAGTTGACAACGTTACCCTATATAGTAGATGGTGAGAGGCTTAAAAAGTGCAGAAACACTTTTTTATGTCAGACTCTCCGATTCGCCGGAATTAACTGTTCATGTTATTCAGAAGCTGATGGGTCGACTACCGATAGATTTTCATCCATTTTTTTGTCAATGTATTTTGACCAACAATGTAGGTTAGCCTACAAAGGTAACAATGTCACAATTAACAATGTTCCTTAGATTTTCATCATTTCCTAGGTTTTCATCCATTTTTTTGTCAATGTATATTGACCAACAATGTAGGTTAGCCTACAAAGGTAACAATGTAACAATTTACAATGTTCCTTAGATTTTCCTCATTTCCTAGGTTTTCATCCATTTTTTAGTCAATGGAGGTTAAAGCTTGTGATGAGTCAACTACGCTCGCTTCGCTAACCTGTATTAACCTAACTTTATTGATATAATAATCTGACAGGGCAGCGTCGGGCGACTCCAAGGGGGCAGAGTGGGGTTCTTTTTTATAATTTTATTTATAAGCCTATTTTTTTTCGAAAAGTGTTTTATTACATTTCTCGGCACAACGTTGTGTAGGCATCAAGAAAATTCGATAAAAACAGGGGGGTGCCACTTTAGAAGTAGCTCATATTGAAAAAGTTTTGTTTGTTTCCTACTTTGTGACGAATCTATTACTCTTAGAGAGCTGAAAATGATACACCATATAGATGATGGAGAGAGGCTTAAAAAGTGCTGAAACACTTTTTTCTGTCAGACGCTCCGATACGCCGCATTTCTTAGTTTATGTCCTTCAGAAGCAGAAGGGCACAATCCTGATAGGTTTTCATCAATTTTTTGTCACTGTAGGTTAAAGCTTGTTAAGGGTCAGCTACGCTCGCTTCGCTCGCTTCGCTAATCTACCCTTACCTAACTTTATTATAAAATTATCTGACCGGGCAACGTCGGGCGACTCCAGGAGGCAGAGGGGAGATTTTTTTTTACATGTTAATGTTAAGCCTATTATTTTCGAAAAGTGTTTTATTTCATTTCTCGGCATAACGTTGTGTAGGCTTCAAGAAAATTCGATAAAAATAGGGGGGTGCCACTTTAGAAGTAGCTCATATTGATATTTTTTTATTGTTTCCTACTTTGTAACGAATCTATTACTCTAAGAGAGTTGACAACGTTACCCTATATAGTAGATGGTGAGAGGCTTAAAAAGTGCAGAAACACTTTTTTATGTCATACTCTCCGATTCGCCGGAATTAACTGTTCATGTTATTCAGAAGCTGATGGGTCGACCCCCGATAGATTTTCATCCATTTTTTTGTCAATGTATATTGACCAACAATGTAGGTTAGCCTACAAAGGTAACAATGTAACAATTAACAATGTTCCTTAGATTTTCCTCATTTCCTAGGTTTTCATCCATTTTTTTGGCAATGGAGGTTAAAGCTTGTGATGAGTCAGCTACGCTCGCTTCGCTAACCTGTATTAACCTAACTTTATTATATAATAATCTGACAGGGCAGCGTCGGGCGACTCCAAGGGGGCAGAGTGGGGTTCTTTTTTATAATTTTATTTATAAGCCTATTTTTTTTCGAAAAGTGTTTTATTACATTTCTCGGCATAACGTTGTGTAGGCATCAAGAAAATTCGATAAAAACAGGGGGGTGCCACTTTAGAAGTAGCTCATATTGAAAAAGTTTTGTTTGTTTTCTACTTTGTGACGAATCTATTACTCTTAGAGAGCTGAAAATGATACACCATATAGATGATGGAGAGAGGCTTAAAAAGTGCTGAAACACTTTTTTCTGTCAGACGCTCCGATACGCCGCATTTCTTAGTTTATGTCCTTTAGAAGCAGAAGGGCACAATCCTGATAGGTTTTCAACAATTTTTTGTCACTGTAGGTTAAAGCTTGTTAAGGGTCAGCTACGCTCGCTTCGCTCGCTTCGCTAACCTACCCTAACCTTACTTTATTATAAAATTATCTGACCGGGCAACGTCGGGCGACTCCAGGAGGCAGAGGGGAGATTTTTTTTTACATGTTAATGTTAAGCCTATTATTTTCGAAAAGTGTTTTATTTCATTTCTCGGCATAACGTTGTGTAGGCTTCAAGAAAATTCGATAAAAATAGGGGGGTGCCACTTTAGAAGTAGCTCATATTGATTTTTTTTATTTGTTTCCTACTTTGTGACGAATCTATTACTCTAAGAGAGTTGACAACGTTACCCTATATAGTAGATGGTGAGAGGCTTAAAAAGTGCAGAAACACTTTTTTATGTCATACTCTCCGATTCGCCGGAATTAACTGTTCATGTTATTCAGAAGCTGATGGGTCGACCCCCGATAGATTTTCATCCATTTTTTTGTCAATGTATATTGACCAACAATGTAGGTTAGCCTACAAAGGTAACAATGTAACAATTAACAATGTTCCTTAGATTTTCCTCATTTCCTAGGTTTTCATCCATTTTTTAGTCAATGGAGGTTAAAGCTTGTGATGAGTCAGCTACGCTCGCTTCGCTAACCTGTATTAACCTAACTTTATTATATAATAATCTGACAGGGCAGCGTCGGGCGACTCCAAGGGGGCAGAGTGGGGTTCTTTTTTATAATTTTATTTATAAGCCTATTTTTTTGCGAAAAGTGTTTTATTACATTTCTCGGCATAACGTTGTGTAGGCATCAAGAAAATTCGATAAAAACAGGGGGGTGCCACTTTAGAAGTAGGTCATATTGAAAAAGTTTTGTTTGTTTCCTACTTTGTGTCGAATCTATTACTCTTAGAGAGCTGAAAATGATACACCATATAGATGATGGAGAGAGGCTTAAAAAGTGCAGAAACACTTTTTTCTGTCAGACGCTCCGGTACGCCGCATTTCTTAGTTTATGTCCTTCAGAAGCAGAAGGGCACAATCCTGATAGGTTTTCATCAATTTTTTGTCACTGTAGGTTAAAGCTTGTTAAGGGTCAGCTACGCTCGCTTCGCTCGCTTCGCTAACCTACCCTAACCTAACTTTATTATAAAATTATCTGACCGGGCAACGTCGGGCGACTCCAGGAGGCAGAGGGGAGATTTTTTTTTACATGTTAATGTTAAGCCTATTATTTTCGAAAAGTGTTTTATTTCATTTCTCGGCATAACGTTGTGTAGGCTTCAAGAAAATTCGATAAAAATAGGGGGGTGCCACTTTAGAAGTAGCTCATATTGATATTTTTTTATTTGTTTCCTACTTTGTGACGAATCTATTACTCTAAGAGAGTTGACAACGTTACCCTATATAGTAGATGGTGAGAGGCTTAAAAAGTGCAGAAACACTTTTTTATGTCAGACTCTCCGATTCGCCGGAATTAACTGTTCATGTTATTCATAAGCTGATGGGTTCACCCCCGATAGATTTTCATCCATTTTTTTGTCAATGTATATTGACCAACAATGTAGGTTAGCCTACAAAGGTAACAATGTCACAATTAACAATGTTCCTTAGATTTTCATCATTTCCTAGGTTTTCATCCATTTTTTTGTCAATGTATATTGACCAACAATGTAGGTTAGCCTACAAAGGTAACAATGTAACAATTTACAATGTTCCTTAGATTTTCCTCATTTCCTAGGTTTTCATCCATTTTTTAGTCAATGGAGGTTAAAGCTTGTGATGAGTCAACTACGCTCGCTTCGCTAACCTGTATTAACCTAACTTTATTGATATAATAATCTGACAGGGCAGCGTCGGGCGACTCCAAGGGGGCAGAGTGGGGTTCTTTTTTATAATTTTATTTATAAGCCTATTTTTTTTCGAAAAGTGTTTTATTACATTTCTCGGCACAACGTTGTGTAGGCATCAAGAAAATTCGATAAAAACAGGGGGGTGCCACTTTAGAAGTAGCTCATATTGAAAAAGTTTTGTTTGTTTCCTACTTTGTGACGAATCTATTACTCTTAGAGAGCTGAAAATGATACACCATATAGATGATGGAGAGAGGCTTAAAAAGTGCTGAAACACTTTTTTCTGTCAGACGCTCCGATACGCCGCATTTCTTAGTTTATGTCCTTCAGAAGCAGAAGGGCACAATCCTGATAGGTTTTCATCAATTTTTTGTCACTGTAGGTTAAAGCTTGTTAAGGGTCAGCTACGCTCGCTTCGCTCGCTTCGCTAATCTACCCTTACCTAACTTTATTATAAAATTATCTGACCGGGCAACGTCGGGCGACTCCAGGAGGCAGAGGGGAGATTTTTTTTTACATGTTAATGTTAAGCCTATTATTTTCGAAAAGTGTTTTATTTCATTTCTCGGCATAACGTTGTGTAGGCTTCAAGAAAATTCGATAAAAATAGGGGGGTGCCACTTTAGAAGTAGCTCATATTGATATTTTTTTATTTGTTTCCTACTTTGTGACGAATCTATTACTCTAAGAGAGTTGACAACGTTACTCTATATAGTAGATGGTGAGACGCTTAAAAAGTGCAGAAACACTTTTTTATGTCATACTCTCCGATTCGCCGGAATTAACTGTTCATGTTATTCAGAAGCTGATGGGTCGACCCCCGATAGATTTTCATCCATTTTTTTGTCAATGTATATTGACCAACAATGTAGGTTAGCCTACAAAGGTAACAATGTAACAATTAACAATGTTCCTTAGATTTTCCTCATTTCCTAGGTTTTCATCCATTTTTTAGTCAATGGAGGTTAAAGCTTGTGATGAGTCAGCTACGCTCGCTTCGCTAACCTGTATTAACCTAACTTTATTATATAATAATCTGACAGGGCAGCGTCGGGCGACTCCAAGGGGGCAGAGTGGGGTTCTTTTTTATAATTTTATTTATAAGCCTATTTTTTTGCGAAAAGTGTTTTATTACATTTCTCGGCATAACGTTGTGTAGGCATCAAGAAAATTCGATAAAAACAGGGGGGTGCCACTTTAGAAGTAGGTCATATTGAAAAAGTTTTGTTTGTTTCCTACTTTGTGTCGAATCTATTACTCTTAGAGAGCTGAAAATGATACACCATATAGATGATGGAGAGAGGCTTAAAAAGTGCAGAAACACTTTTTTCTGTCAGACGCTCCGGTACGCCGCATTTCTTAGTTTATGTCCTTCAGAAGCAGAAGGGCACAATCCTGATAGGTTTTCATCAATTTTTTGTCACTGTAGGTTAAAGCTTGTTAAGGGTCAGCTACGCTCGCTTCGCTCGCTTCGCTAACCTACCCTAACCTAACTTTATTATAAAATTATCTGACCGGGCAACGTCGGGCGACTCCAGGAGGCAGAGGGGAGATTTTTTTTTACATGTTAATGTTAAGCCTATTATTTTCGAAAAGTGTTTTATTTCATTTCTCGGCATAACGTTGTGTAGGCTTCAAGAAAATTCGATAAAAATAGGGGGGTGCCACTTTAGAAGTAGCTCATATTGATATTTTTTTATTTGTTTCCTACTTTGTGACGAATCTATTACTCTAAGAGAGTTGACAACGTTACCCTATATAGTAGATGGTGAGAGGCTTAAAAAGTGCAGAAACACTTTTTTATGTCAGACTCTCCGATTCGCCGGAATTAACTGTTCATGTTATTCATAAGCTGATGGGTTCACCCCCGATAGATTTTCATCCATTTTTTTGTCAATGTATATTGACCAACAATGTAGGTTAGCCTACAAAGGTAACAATGTCACAATTAACAATGTTCCTTAGATTTTCATCATTTCCTAGGTTTTCATCCATTTTTTTGTCAATGTATATTGACCAACAATGTAGGTTAGCCTACAAAGGTAACAATGTAACAATTTACAATGTTCCTTAGATTTTCCTCATTTCCTAGGTTTTCATCCATTTTTTAGTCAATGGAGGTTAAAGCTTGTGATGAGTCAACTACGCTCGCTTCGCTAACCTGTATTAACCTAACTTTATTGATATAATAATCTGACAGGGCAGCGTCGGGCGACTCCAAGGGGGCAGAGTGGGGTTCTTTTTTATAATTTTATTTATAAGCCTATTTTTTTTCGAAAAGTGTTTTATTACATTTCTCGGCACAACGTTGTGTAGGCATCAAGAAAATTCGATAAAAACAGGGGGGTGCCACTTTAGAAGTAGCTCATATTGAAAAAGTTTTGTTTGTTTCCTACTTTGTGACGAATCTATTACTCTTAGAGAGCTGAAAATGATACACCATATAGATGATGGAGAGAGGCTTAAAAAGTGCTGAAACACTTTTTTCTGTCAGACGCTCCGATACGCCGCATTTCTTAGTTTATGTCCTTCAGAAGCAGAAGGGCACAATCCTGATAGGTTTTCATCAATTTTTTGTCACTGTAGGTTAAAGCTTGTTAAGGGTCAGCTACGCTCGCTTCGCTCGCTTCGCTAATCTACCCTTACCTAACTTTATTATAAAATTATCTGACCGGGCAACGTCGGGCGACTCCAGGAGGCAGAGGGGAGATTTTTTTTTACATGTTAATGTTAAGCCTATTATTTTCGAAAAGTGTTTTATTTCATTTCTCGGCATAACGTTGTGTAGGCTTCAAGAAAATTCGATAAAAATAGGGGGGTGCCACTTTAGAAGTAGCTCATATTGATATTTTTTTATTTGTTTCCTACTTTGTGACGAATCTATTACTCTAAGAGAGTTGACAACGTTACTCTATATAGTAGATGGTGAGACGCTTAAAAAGTGCAGAAACACTTTTTTATGTCATACTCTCCGATTCGCCGGAATTAACTGTTCATGTTATTCAGAAGCTGATGGGTCGACCCCCGATAGATTTTCATCCATTTTTTTGTCAATGTATATTGACCAACAATGTAGGTTAGCCTACAAAGGTAACAATGTAACAATTAACAATGTTCCTTAGATTTTCCTCATTTCCTAGGTTTTCATCCATTTTTTAGTCAATGGAGGTTAAAGCTTGTGATGAGTCAGCTACGCTCGCTTCGCTAACCTGTATTAACCTAACTTTATTATATAATAATCTGACAGGGCAGCGTCGGGCGACTCCAAGGGGGCAGAGTGGGGTTCTTTTTTATAATTTTATTTATAAGCCTATTTTTTTTCGAAAAGTGTTTTATTACATTTCTCGGCATAACGTTGTGTAGGCATCAAGAAAATTCGATAAAAACAGGGGGGTGCCACTTTAGAAGTAGGTCATATTGAAAAAGTTTTGTTTGTTTTCTACTTTGTGACGAATCTATTACTCTTAGAGAGCTGAAAATGATACACCATATAGATGATGGAGAGAGGCTTAAAAAGTGCTGAAACACTTTTTTCTGTCAGACGCTCCGATACGCCGCATTTCTTAGTTTATGTCCTTTAGAAGCAGAAGGGCACAATCCTGATAGGTTTTCATCAATTTTTTGTCACTGTAGGTTAAAGCTTGTTAAGGGTCAGCTACGCTCGCTTCGCTCGCTTCGCTAACCTACCCTAACCTTACTTTATTATAAAATTATCTGACCGGGCAACGTCGGGCGACTCCAGGAGGCAGAGGGGAGATTTTTTTTTACATGTTAATGTTAAGCCTATTATTTTCGAAAAGTGTTTTATTTCATTTCTCGGCATAACGTTGTGTAGGCTTCAAGAAAATTCGATAAAAATAGGGGGGTGCCACTTTAGAAGTAGCTCATATTGATATTTTTTTATTTGTTTCCTACTTTGTGACGAATCTATTACTCTAAGAGAGTTGACAACGTTACCCTATATAGTAGATGGTGAGAGGCTTAAAAAGTGCAGAAACACTTTTTTATGTCATACTCTCCGATTCGCCGGAATTAACTGTTCATGTTATTCAGAAGCTGATGGGTCGACCCCCGATAGATTTTCATCCATTTTTTTGTCAATGTATATTGACCAACAATGTAGGTTAGCCTACAAAGGTAACAATGTAACAATTAACAATGTTCCTTAGATTTTCCTCATTTCCTAGGTTTTCATCCATTTTTTAGTCAATGGAGGTTAAAGCTTGTGATGAGTCAGCTACGCTCGCTTCGCTAACCTGTATTAACCTAACTTTATTATATAATAATCTGACAGGGCAGCGTCGGGCGACTCCAAGGGGGCAGAGTGGGGTTCTTTTTTATAATTTTATTTATAAGCCTATTTTTTTGCGAAAAGTGTTTTATTACATTTCTCGGCATAACGTTGTGTAGGCATCAAGAAAATTCGATAAAAACAGGGGGGTGCCACTTTAGAAGTAGGTCATATTGAAAAAGTTTTGTTTGTTTCCTACTTTGTGTCGAATCTATTACTCTTAGAGAGCTGAAAATGATACACCATATAGATGATGGAGAGAGGCTTAAAAAGTGCAGAAACACTTTTTTCTGTCAGACGCTCCGGTACGCCGCATTTCTTAGTTTATGTCCTTCAGAAGCAGAAGGGCACAATCCTGATAGGTTTTCATCAATTTTTTGTCACTGTAGGTTAAAGCTTGTTAAGGGTCAGCTACGCTCGCTTCGCTCGCTTCGCTAACCTACCCTAACCTAACTTTATTATAAAATTATCTGACCGGGCAACGTCGGGCGACTCCAGGAGGCAGAGGGGAGATTTTTTTTTACATGTTAATGTTAAGCCTATTATTTTCGAAAAGTGTTTTATTTCATTTCTCGGCATAACGTTGTGTAGGCTTCAAGAAAATTCGATAAAAATAGGGGGGTGCCACTTTAGAAGTAGCTCATATTGATATTTTTTTATTTGTTTCCTACTTTGTGACGAATCTATTACTCTAAGAGAGTTGACAACGTTACCCTATATAGTAGATGGTGAGAGGCTTAAAAAGTGCAGAAACACTTTTTTATGTCAGACTCTCCGATTCGCCGGAATTAACTGTTCATGTTATTCATAAGCTGATGGGTTCACCCCCGATAGATTTTCATCCATTTTTTTGTCAATGTATATTGACCAACAATGTAGGTTAGCCTACAAAGGTAACAATGTCACAATTAACAATGTTCCTTAGATTTTCATCATTTCCTAGGTTTTCATCCATTTTTTTGTCAATGTATATTGACCAACAATGTAGGTTAGCCTACAAAGGTAACAATGTAACAATTTACAATGTTCCTTAGATTTTCCTCATTTCCTAGGTTTTCATCCATTTTTTAGTCAATGGAGGTTAAAGCTTGTGATGAGTCAACTACGCTCGCTTCGCTAACCTGTATTAACCTAACTTTATTATATAATAATCTGACAGGGCAGCGTCGGGCGACTCCAAGGGGGCAGAGTGGGGTTCTTTTTTATAATTTTATTTATAAGCCTATTTTTTTTGAAAATTGTTTTATTTCATTTCTCGGCATAACGTTGTGTAGGCTTCAAGAAAATTCGATAAAAATAGGGGGGTGCCACTTTAGAAGTAGGTCATATTGAAAAAGTTTTGTTTGTTTCCTACTTTGTGACGAATCTATTTATCTTAGAGAGCTGAAAATGATACACCATATAGATGATGGAGAGAGGCTTAAAAAGTGCAGAAACACTTTTTTCTGTCAGACGCTCCGATACGCCGCATTTCTTAGTTTATGTCCTTCAGAAGCAGAAGGGCACAATCCTGATAGGTTTTCATCAATTTTTTGTCACTGTAGGTTAAAGCTTGTTAAGGGTCAGCTACGCTCGCTTCGCTCGCTTCGCTAACCTACCCTAACCTAACTTTATTATAAAATTATCTGACCGGGCAACGTCGGGCGACTCCAGGAGGCAGAGGGGAGATTTTTTTTTACATGTTAATGTTAAGCCTATTATTTTCGAAAAGTGTTTTATTTCATTTCTCGGCATAACGTTGTGTAGGCTTCAAGAAAATTCGATAAAAATAGGGGGGTGCCACTTTAGAAGTAGCTCATATTGATATTTTTTTATTTGTTTCCTACTTTGTGACGAATCTATTACTCTAAGAGAGTTGACAACGTTACCCTATATAGTAGATGGTGAGAGGCTTAAAAAGTGCAGAAACACTTTTTTATGTCAGACTCTCCGATTCGCCGGAATTAACTGTTCATGTTATTCATAAGCTGATGGGTTCACCCCCGATAGATTTTCATCCATTTTTTTGTCAATGTATATTGACCAACAATGTAGGTTAGCCTACAAAGGTAACAATGTCACAATTAACAATGTTCCTTAGATTTTCATCATTTCCTAGGTTTTCATCCATTTTTTTGTCAATGTATATTGACCAACAATGTAGGTTAGCCTACAAAGGTAACAATGTAACAATTTACAATGTTCCTTAGATTTTCCTCATTTCCTAGGTTTTCATCCATTTTTTAGTCAATGGAGGTTAAAGCTTGTGATGAGTCAACTACGCTCGCTTCGCTAACCTGTATTAACCTAACTTTATTGATATAATAATCTGACAGGGCAGCGTCGGGCGACTCCAAGGGGGCAGAGTGGGGTTCTTTTTTATAATTTTATTTATAAGCCTATTTTTTTTCGAAAAGTGTTTTATTACATTTCTCGGCACAACGTTGTGTAGGCATCAAGAAAATTCGATAAAAACAGGGGGGTGCCACTTTAGAAGTAGCTCATATTGAAAAAGTTTTGTTTGTTTCCTACTTTGTGACGAATCTATTACTCTTAGAGAGCTGAAAATGATACACCATATAGATGATGGAGAGAGGCTTAAAAAGTGCTGAAACACTTTTTTCTGTCAGACGCTCCGATACGCCGCATTTCTTAGTTTATGTCCTTCAGAAGCAGAAGGGCACAATCCTGATAGGTTTTCATCAATTTTTTGTCACTGTAGGTTAAAGCTTGTTAAGGGTCAGCTACGCTCGCTTCGCTCGCTTCGCTAATCTACCCTTACCTAACTTTATTATAAAATTATCTGACCGGGCAACGTCGGGCGACTCCAGGAGGCAGAGGGGAGATTTTTTTTTACATGTTAATGTTAAGCCTATTATTTTCGAAAAGTGTTTTATTTCATTTCTCGGCATAACGTTGTGTAGGCTTCAAGAAAATTCGATAAAAATAGGGGGGTGCCACTTTAGAAGTAGCTCATATTGATATTTTTTTATTTGTTTCCTACTTTGTGACGAATCTATTACTCTAAGAGAGTTGACAACGTTACTCTATATAGTAGATGGTGAGACGCTTAAAAAGTGCAGAAACACTTTTTTATGTCATACTCTCCGATTCGCCGGAATTAACTGTTCATGTTATTCAGAAGCTGATGGGTCGACCCCCGATAGATTTTCATCCATTTTTTTGTCAATGTATATTGACCAACAATGTAGGTTAGCCTACAAAGGTAACAATGTAACAATTAACAATGTTCCTTAGATTTTCCTCATTTCCTAGGTTTTCATCCATTTTTTAGTCAATGGAGGTTAAAGCTTGTGATGAGTCAGCTACGCTCGCTTCGCTAACCTGTATTAACCTAACTTTATTATATAATAATCTGACAGGGCAGCGTCGGGCGACTCCAAGGGGGCAGAGTGGGGTTCTTTTTTATAATTTTATTTATAAGCCTATTTTTTTTCGAAAAGTGTTTTATTACATTTCTCGGCATAACGTTGTGTAGGCATCAAGAAAATTCGATAAAAACAGGGGGGTGCCACTTTAGAAGTAGGTCATATTGAAAAAGTTTTGTTTGTTTTCTACTTTGTGACGAATCTATTACTCTTAGAGAGCTGAAAATGATACACCATATAGATGATGGAGAGAGGCTTAAAAAGTGCTGAAACACTTTTTTCTGTCAGACGCTCCGATACGCCGCATTTCTTAGTTTATGTCCTTTAGAAGCAGAAGGGCACAATCCTGATAGGTTTTCATCAATTTTTTGTCACTGTAGGTTAAAGCTTGTTAAGGGTCAGCTACGCTCGCTTCGCTCGCTTCGCTAACCTACCCTAACCTTACTTTATTATAAAATTATCTGACCGGGCAACGTCGGGCGACTCCAGGAGGCAGAGGGGAGATTTTTTTTTACATGTTAATGTTAAGCCTATTATTTTCGAAAAGTGTTTTATTTCATTTCTCGGCATAACGTTGTGTAGGCTTCAAGAAAATTCGATAAAAATAGGGGGGTGCCACTTTAGAAGTAGCTCATATTGATATTTTTTTATTTGTTTCCTACTTTGTGACGAATCTATTACTCTAAGAGAGTTGACAACGTTACCCTATATAGTAGATGGTGAGAGGCTTAAAAAGTGCAGAAACACTTTTTTATGTCATACTCTCCGATTCGCCGGAATTAACTGTTCATGTTATTCAGAAGCTGATGGGTCGACCCCCGATAGATTTTCATCCATTTTTTTGTCAATGTATATTGACCAACAATGTAGGTTAGCCTACAAAGGTAACAATGTAACAATTAACAATGTTCCTTAGATTTTCCTCATTTCCTAGGTTTTCATCCATTTTTTAGTCAATGGAGGTTAAAGCTTGTGATGAGTCAGCTACGCTCGCTTCGCTAACCTGTATTAACCTAACTTTATTATATAATAATCTGACAGGGCAGCGTCGGGCGACTCCAAGGGGGCAGAGTGGGGTTCTTTTTTATAATTTTATTTATAAGCCTATTTTTTTGCGAAAAGTGTTTTATTACATTTCTCGGCATAACGTTGTGTAGGCATCAAGAAAATTCGATAAAAACAGGGGGGTGCCACTTTAGAAGTAGGTCATATTGAAAAAGTTTTGTTTGTTTCCTACTTTGTGTCGAATCTATTACTCTTAGAGAGCTGAAAATGATACACCATATAGATGATGGAGAGAGGCTTAAAAAGTGCAGAAACACTTTTTTCTGTCAGACGCTCCGGTACGCCGCATTTCTTAGTTTATGTCCTTCAGAAGCAGAAGGGCACAATCCTGATAGGTTTTCATCAATTTTTTGTCACTGTAGGTTAAAGCTTGTTAAGGGTCAGCTACGCTCGCTTCGCTCGCTTCGCTAACCTACCCTAACCTAACTTTATTATAAAATTATCTGACCGGGCAACGTCGGGCGACTCCAGGAGGCAGAGGGGAGATTTTTTTTTACATGTTAATGTTAAGCCTATTATTTTCGAAAAGTGTTTTATTTCATTTCTCGGCATAACGTTGTGTAGGCTTCAAGAAAATTCGATAAAAATAGGGGGGTGCCACTTTAGAAGTAGCTCATATTGATATTTTTTTATTTGTTTCCTACTTTGTGACGAATCTATTACTCTAAGAGAGTTGACAACGTTACCCTATATAGTAGATGGTGAGAGGCTTAAAAAGTGCAGAAACACTTTTTTATGTCAGACTCTCCGATTCGCCGGAATTAACTGTTCATGTTATTCATAAGCTGATGGGTTCACCCCCGATAGATTTTCATCCATTTTTTTGTCAATGTATATTGACCAACAATGTAGGTTAGCCTACAAAGGTAACAATGTCACAATTAACAATGTTCCTTAGATTTTCATCATTTCCTAGGTTTTCATCCATTTTTTTGTCAATGTATATTGACCAACAATGTAGGTTAGCCTACAAAGGTAACAATGTAACAATTTACAATGTTCCTTAGATTTTCCTCATTTCCTAGGTTTTCATCCATTTTTTAGTCAATGGAGGTTAAAGCTTGTGATGAGTCAACTACGCTCGCTTCGCTAACCTGTATTAACCTAACTTTATTGATATAATAATCTGACAGGGCAGCGTCGGGCGACTCCAAGGGGGCAGAGTGGGGTTCTTTTTTATAATTTTATTTATAAGCCTATTTTTTTTCGAAAAGTGTTTTATTACATTTCTCGGCATAACGTTGTGTAGGCATCAAGAAAATTCGATAAAAACAGGGGGGTGCCACTTTAGAAGTAGGTCATATTGAAAAAGTTTTGTTTGTTTCCTACTTTGTGACGAATCTATTTATCTTAGAGAGCTGAAAATGATACACCATATAGATGATGGAGAGAGGCTTAAAAAGTGCAGAAACACTTTTTTCTGTCAGACGCTCCGATACGCCGCATTTCTTAGTTTATGTCCTTCAGAAGCAGAAGGGCACAATCCTGATAGGTTTTCATCAATTTTTTGTCACTGTAGGTTAAAGCTTGTTAAGGGTCAGCTACGCTCGCTTCGCTCGCTTCGCTAACCTACCCTAACCTAACTTTATTATAAAATTATCTGACCGGGCAACGTCGGGCGACTCCAGGAGGCAGAGGGGAGATTTTTTTTTACATGTTAATGTTAAGCCTATTATTTTCGAAAAGTGTTTTATTTCATTTCTCGGCATAACGTTGTGTAGGCTTCAAGAAAATTCGATAAAAATAGGGGGGTGCCACTTTAGAAGTAGCTCATATTGATATTTTTTTATTTGTTTCCTACTTTGTGACGAATCTATTACTCTAAGAGAGTTGACAACGTTACCCTATATAGTAGATGGTGAGAGGCTTAAAAAGTGCAGAAACACTTTTTTATGTCAGACTCTCCGATTCGCCGGAATTAACTGTTCATGTTATTCATAAGCTGATGGGTTCACCCCCGATAGATTTTCATCCATTTTTTTGTCAATGTATATTGACCAACAATGTAGGTTAGCCTACAAAGGTAACAATGTCACAATTAACAATGTTCCTTAGATTTTCATCATTTCCTAGGTTTTCATCCATTTTTTTGTCAATGTATATTGACCAACAATGTAGGTTAGCCTACAAAGGTAACAATGTAACAATTTACAATGTTCCTTAGATTTTCCTCATTTCCTAGGTTTTCATCCATTTTTTAGTCAATGGAGGTTAAAGCTTGTGATGAGTCAACTACGCTCGCTTCGCTAACCTGTATTAACCTAACTTTATTGATATAATAATCTGACAGGGCAGCGTCGGGCGACTCCAAGGGGGCAGAGTGGGGTTCTTTTTTATAATTTTATTTATAAGCCTATTTTTTTTCGAAAAGTGTTTTATTACATTTCTCGGCATAACGTTGTGTAGGCATCAAGAAAATTCGATAAAAACAGGGGGGTGCCACTTTAGAAGTAGGTCATATTGAAAAAGTTTTGTTTGTTTCCTACTTTGTGACGAATCTATTTATCTTAGAGAGCTGAAAATGATACACCATATAGATGATGGAGAGAGGCTTAAAAAGTGCAGAAACACTTTTTTCTGTCAGACGCTCCGATACGCCGCATTTCTTAGTTTATGTCCTTCAGAAGCAGAAGGGCACAATCCTGATAGGTTTTCATCAATTTTTTGTCACTGTAGGTTAAAGCTTGTTAAGGGTCAGCTACGCTCGCTTCGCTCGCTTCGCTAACCTACCCTAACCTAACTTTATTATAAAATTATCTGACCGGGCAACGTCGGGCGACTCCAGGAGGCAGAGGGGAGATTTTTTTTTACATGTTAATGTTAAGCCTATTATTTTCGAAAAGTGTTTTATTTCATTTCTCGGCATAACGTTGTGTAGGCTTCAAGAAAATTCGATAAAAATAGGGGGGTGCCACTTTAGAAGTAGCTCATATTGATATTTTTTTATTTGTTTCCTACTTTGTGACGAATCTATTACTCTAAGAGAGTTGACAACGTTACCCTATATAGTAGATGGTGAGAGGCTTAAAAAGTGCAGAAACACTTTTTTATGTCAGACTCTCCGATTCGCCGGAATTAACTGTTCATGTTATTCATAAGCTGATGGGTTCACCCCCGATAGATTTTCATCCATTTTTTTGTCAATGTATATTGACCAACAATGTAGGTTAGCCTACAAAGGTAACAATGTCACAATTAACAATGTTCCTTAGATTTTCATCATTTCCTAGGTTTTCATCCATTTTTTTGTCAATGTATATTGACCAACAATGTAGGTTAGCCTACAAAGGTAACAATGTAACAATTTACAATGTTCCTTAGATTTTCCTCATTTCCTAGGTTTTCATCCATTTTTTAGTCAATGGAGGTTAAAGCTTGTGATGAGTCAACTACGCTCGCTTCGCTAACCTGTATTAACCTAACTTTATTATATAATAATCTGACAGGGCAGCGTCGGGCGACTCCAAGGGGGCTGAGTGGGGTTCTTTTTTATAATTTTATTTATAAGCCTATTTTTTTTCGAAAAGTGTTTTATTACATTTCTCGGCATAACGTTGTGTAGGCATCAAGAAAATTCGATAAAAACAGTGGGGTGCCACTTTAGAAGTAGGTCATATTGAAAAAGTTTTGTTTGTTTCCTACTTTGTGACGAATCTATTACTCTTAGAGAGCTGAAAATGATACACCATATAGATGATGGAGAGAGGCTTAAAAAGTGCTGAAACACTTTTTTCTGTCAGACGCTCCGATACGCCGCATTTCTTAGTTTATGTCCTTCAGAAGCAGAAGGGCACAATCCTGATAGGTTTTCATCAATTTTTTGTCACTGTAGTTTAAAGCTTGTTAAGGGTCAGCTACGCTCGCTTCGCTCGCTTCGCTAACCTACCCTAACCTAACTTTATTATAAAATTATCTGACCGGGCAACGTCGGGCGACTCCAGGAGGCAGAGGGGAGATTTTTTTTTACATGTTAATGTTAAGCCTATTATTTTCGAAAAGTGTTTTATTTCATTTCTCGGCATAACGTTGTGTAGGCTTCAAGAAAATTCGATAAAAATAGGGGGGTGCCACTTTAGAAGTAGCTCATATTGATATTTTTTTATTTGTTTCCTACTTTGTGACGAATCTATTACTCTAAGAGAGTTGACAACGTTACCCCATATAGTAGATGGTGAGAGGCTTAAAATGTGCAGAAACACTTTTTTATGTCAGACTCTCCGATTCGCCGGAATTAACTGTTCATGTTATTCAGAAGCTGATGGGTCGACCCCCGATAGATTTTCATTCATTTTTTTGTCAATGTATATTGACCAACAATGTAGGTTAGCCTACAAAGGTAACAATGTAACAATTAACAATGTTCCTTAGATTTTCCTCATTTCCTAGGTTTTCATCCATTTTTTAGTCAATGGAGGTTAAAGCTTGTGATGAGTCAGCTACGCTCGCTTCGCTAACCTGTATTAACCTAACTTTATTATATAATAATCTGACAGGGCAGCGTCGGGCGACTCCAAGGGGGCAGAGTGGGGTTCTTTTTTATAATTTTATTTATAAGCCTATTTTTTTTCGAAAAGTGTTTTATTTCATTTCTCGGCATAACGTTGTGTAGGCTTCAAGAAAATTCGATAAAAATAGGGGGGTGCCACTTTAGAAGTAGCTCATATTGATATTTTTTTATTTGTTTCCTACTTTGTGACGAATCTATTACTCTAAGAGAGTTGACAACGTTACCCTATATAGTAGATGGTGAGAGGCTTAAAAAGTGCAGAAACACTTTTTTATGTCAGACTCTCCGATTCGCCGGAATTAACTGTTCATGTTATTCAGAAGCTGATGGGTCGACCCCCGATAGATTTTCATCCTTTTTTTTCCTCAATGTATATTGACCAACAATGTAGGTTAGCCTACAAAGGTAACAATGTAACAATTAACAATGTTCCTTAGATTTTCCTCATTTCCTAGGTTTTCATCCATTTTTTAGTCAATGGAGGTTAAAGCTTGTGATGAGTCAGCTACGCTCGCTTCGCTAACCTGTATTAACCTAACTCTATTATATAATAATCTGACAGGGCAGCGTCGGGCGACTCCAAGGGGGCAGAGTGGGGTTCTTTTTTATAATTTTATTTATAAGCCTATTTTTTTTCGAAAAGTGTTTTATTTCATTTCTCGGCATAACATTGTGTAGGCTTCAAGAAAATTCGATAAAAATAAGGGGGTGCCACTTTAGAAGTAGCTCATATTGATATTTTCTTATTTGTTTCCTACTTTGTGACGAATCTATTACTCTAAGAGAGTTGACAACGTTACCCTATATAGTAGATGGTGAGAGGCTTAAAAAGTGCAGAAACACTTTTTTATGTCAGACTCTCCGATTCGCCGGAATTAACTGTTCATGTTATTCAGAAGCTGATGGGTCGACCCCCGATAGATTTTCATCCATTTTTTTGTCAATGTATATTGACTAACAATGTAGGTTAGCCTACAAAGGTAACAATGTAACAATAAACAATGTTCCTTAGATTTTCCTCATTTCCTAGGTTTTCATCCATTTTTTAGTCAATGGAGGTTAAAGCTTGTGATGAGTCAGCTACGCTCGCTTCGCTAACCTGTATTAACCTAACTTTATTATATAATAATCTGACAGGGCAGCGTCGGGCGACTCCAAGGGGGCAGAGTGGGGTTCTTTTTTATAATTTTATTTATAAGCCTATTTTTTTTCGAAAAGTGTTTTATTACATTTCTCGGCATAACGTTGTGTAGGCTTCAAGAAAATTCGATAAAAATAGGGGGGTGCCACTTTAGAAGTAGCTCATATTGATATTTTTTTATTTGTTTCCTACTTTGTGACGAATCTATTACTCTAAGAGAGTTGACAACGTTACCCTATGTAGTCGATGGTGAGAGGCTTAAAAAGTGCAGAAACACTTTTTTATGTCAGACTCTCCGATTCGCCGGAATTAACTGTTCATGTTATTCAGAAGCTGATGGGTCGACCCCCGATAGATTTTCATCCATTTTTTTGTCAATGTATATTGACCAACAATGTAGGTTAGCCTACAAAGGTAACAATGTAACAATTAACAATGTTCCTTAGATTTTCCTCATTTCCTAGGTTTTCATCCATTTTTTAGTCAATGGAGGTTAAAGCTTGTGATGAGTCAGCTACGCTCGCTTCGCTAACCTGTATTAACCTAACTTTATTATATAATAATCTGACAGGGCAGCGTCGGGCGACTCCAAGGGGGCAGAGTGGGGTTCTTTTTTATAAT
>CAKOGZ010000153.1:0-60000 GCA_934045905.1 Leuctra nigra | reverse complement strand
TATGTACTCCAGCGCGAGTATAAATATGTTCAATAATGTGTCACTGTACGATTAGCGTTGATGGGTTGAATTATCTGGGTGACGTCGACTCCAGAACATCACAGATCGCATTCATTTGCTGTTGAGCACTTTCATTGTAGAGGTCAGCTTTTGGAAGATCCAGGCGACCTTAAGGGGGGCATGTAAGCCCTATCCCGGCAATGTTAAATAATGCATTTTTCGGTACATGTTATTCTTGACTGGTGAATTCTATGACCCTGATTTTTTTTATATTGGATGGAATAGACTTTAATCTTTAAATGGTTAATAGGGATTTTTCATAAAGTTAAATTATAAGGTTTAATAAATTTTTTAACGAAGTAATAACATTTTTACATAATTTCAATTGTTACACAATTGTTTTTTTTAAACCTCATTGAATTTTTAAATTTTGTCTTAACCATTTGTACAGTGTCTTCTGAGGAGTAGGGAGGCGAAAAAATAATGAATTTATCTTGAAAATTGCAGAAGTTATGTGTTCCTAAGTACAAAAAAATGTGGTTCCGAGTAAAATGAGTCCAAAGTAGGCACATTGAGCAAATTGACATTTGATTTAAAAAAAATTAAAAACGTAGTTAATATATTTTTTGGCACTAAAAAATCAAGTGAAATACATTTTTGTACTAAACTAATATACTAGGAAAACGCTCGGTGTAACGCGTTGATAAGCGAGCACCGACACGCACGACATCGCCAATCATAGCACGATCCATTCAATCAAAGATAACTAACTATACATTATTTATTACCAATTTTCCCTGCAACTTTTCATAAACACTCTGGAACAATTAAATAACATATTATTGTACTGATATTTTTCCATCAATCTCTTTGGACAGATATTCAAACACTTAAAACAGCAATAAGTCTGTAAATTCTTGACCGATTGGGCTGGAAATGTGTAAAATATGATGTTATCTAGTCAAAACGTTGTTTTCATAACTGTGAAACACAATCCATATCGTAAAATAAATTATTTTAGATAAGGTATACCTATACCTATGTATATGAAATACATACATTACATTTTGACTACATTATGTATTGCAATATGATCAACTAAGAAAAGAATCTGTCTTACTTGATATTGAGAATAGCCATCTATAAACTTTGCTTTGCTACATAGAGCAACCCAGAATGCAGTGGAATTTCTGTTTTGAAATGTCATTTCTGACAGTTGTTAAAACTGTCAATAAGTGCATCTATGTTCTTGACTGGTAGGGCTGAAAATTTGTAAAATAAGAGACAATGTTGGTCTGAACGACCATGCAAAATATGAGTTTGATTGATCAGATTAATCGAAGACCATTTGATAGGTCAAATGGTGGTGTGGCTATAGGCCGTTTTAAATTAAGTATACAAATGAAAAATATTGGTGCCAATCCTTGCTAAGTTTTAAGTTGCCAATCCTTGCTAAGTTTTAAGTTGATCGATTAAACCTTTATGATTGAACGGTCCTTGTTAATTTTCAAAAATCACAGGATCTCGTTCAAAAAATATACCTGGGACCACTCATATGATATGATATTGGTGTGTACACAATATCAGATCAATCTGTTGAACGGTCAATATTAGTTTCATATCGTTTAAAACTTTCTGCTCTAACAACCTTGCCTTGTAGATCCGAAGTCGCCGTGAATTTGACAGCCAACACGCAAAAAGTCCCTAAAATGACAAAAACTTTTGAAAATAACGACATATTAGAGTGAAAATTGGCAAAAATACCTTAAATGTTGGTACCAATGACCATGCGAAGTTTTTAGTTGGTCGGTCAATCGGTTCCAGTTTAAATTTCAAAAATCACAGGAAAAATGGTTTCAAATTTGAACCAATTGGAGGATATGGCTGAATTTTTTTTTGATTGGGTACAATGTTGGTTGCAACGACTTTGCTAAATTTCAAATTGATCGAACCAACCAATCGAAAGATAATTTTTATAAAATTTGAACCAATCACAGGATATTGTTCAGAAAAGATCCCAGGGATCGCATAGAATACGTTAGTATGTGTACAAAATTTCAGATCGATTGGTTGTGCGGTTTGACCTGGGCAGTGCAGGCAAAAAAAAAACAAAAAAAAAACAAAAAAAAAAAAACACAGAGAAAGTGCCATAAGAGTACCGTGGTGACGCTCGCTACGCTCGCTCAAAAAAAAAAAATAAAAAAAATAAAAAAAATAAAAAAAAAAGGACATTGTTTTTTAGAGCAAATTTACACACACTTAAAAATCATATAAATCCATAAAAATGCATCAAAAACAAATTTTGGAACTACATAAAATTAAGTGCAATACATTTTTATACTAAAATAATATCAGAGAAAAGAGAAAAAAATCAGAAATAAATTTAAAATGTGGAAATTTCGCTACTTGCCCCCCTTAAGTAAATCACAAAATAATCATAAAAATTGCATGCAAGGTGCAAGCAAAAAAACTCACAAATAGTCACATGGGTATCACAGAAATTAATCATACATTGGAGAAACGAATATTGTCTCCTAAAGCCGCAGACAGCGGTTAAATTATAGGCACATGCGGTTGGCATTGACAGTAATAAAAGGTGACATTACTTTGAAATACATTGCACGAAGACTACAAATCATATCCATGGCAAAATGTTCATCATATTGTACTTGTACTATCACATTTCTATCACTAAACTGCGAGTACAAAAGGAAATCACATGTACGTAATTTGGTTATAATAATTCCCATTTGAACTTGTCCATAGTATTTATGTATTTTCTTCAGGCTCACATTCTCTCCATCCACATTAAATATTGTCAATATTTATGTTATCTTATGTTATTATAATATGTTAAAACAAATAATAATTGTAATTTAGAACTAGGAAAACGCTCTGCCCTTACGAAAAAATATTGTAATTAATTATAATACTTATTGTAATAAATTACACTTGAGTATAATTTATTATAATTTTGTGTAATTTTGTAGGAAAATAGTAATTTTAATTGTAATTTTAATTGTAATATATTTATCACAGTGTAATTATAAGTATAATAAATTATAATAAAAAAATTACAGTGTAATAAATTACAATATAATTACAATATAAAAATCACAGATCATAATAAATAAATTACAGTGTAATAAATTACAATTTTTATATAATAATTACAGATCATAATATATTGTTATCACCTCCTTAGACCCAGACATTTTTTTGCTTGGATTCTAGTAAAATTATTTTCCAATGTATTGAAAATACAAATATTACAAAAATTTATTATACAAATTAAAAAATTGTTTTTAATTATTGAAGAACTTGTAAATTATTTTTTTACATTAATTAATTATTCCATAATAGGTTTTTTTTTTTTTTAAATGAACTTCTATGCTACTGTGTTACAGCTTAGTAGCATTTTATTTTTAACTATTTATTTATTCTATGGTCAATAATAACAATGTAAAAAAAAATACCTTTACCTAGTTTTGCTAATGGCGGCAACTTTTTTAAAGCAAATTTTAACATGATTTTCTCAATCAACCAATTACAGATAACTTTCAAAAAAATCTATTGGGTGCTCCAACCCATTCTACATCTATAAGGAGTGAACTGCAAAGCTCTACGGCTTTGGTATGGTGGCTCAGCAAATAAATACCAAATTTGGTCACTTTTTATGTAACCCCACGGTAACACGGGGTCGGACAGGATGATCAATTAAAAAAAGGGTTTTAAATTACAATAATAATCATAGACAATAAAAAATGTAAATAAATTTATTACTGTAGGTACAATAGATAGAAGGTACATCAAATCTATAACATAATAATCATGACATTTAACAAAATGTAATAAAATTCGTATAATTTATTGTAAAAAGAACAATAGGTAATAAAGGTTGTGAATTAACTGGAATTAATTAAAATTAATAGAAATGAGAAATTATAATTAAATTATTTTATAATATAGTTTAAAATATAATATTGTAAAAATTACAACTCAAGACCACTTATAGGTTAAACGTGAGCTTTCTGATCTTTATCGGCGCAACAATACCATACGAAGGGAAAGAGCACGGATTATTGAAAGATTTAGGGTCACTGACTCTTTCTATAAAATTATGATTTCTTGCATTAATATACATAAATAGACATGTTACATAGAGCGTTTTCCTAATAGAAATAACACTCACTATCTGGTTGCGATTGGTTTATCGATCGTCATAGTCCAGCACATAGAGCCGGGCAAGCGACAAACATTAAAATATCGTTAATTACGCGAACAAATGCGACAGACATGTGTGCAAAATTCAATAAACCCCAAAGCGAGTGACAAACATTTAAATATCGTTAACGCAACCAAATGAGACAGTCATGAAATGTGAGCAAAATTTCAGTGTAATGGAAAGGTGTAACCTGTATTTAACACCAACAGCGTTGAAAGGAGTGCTCGCTCAATCAAACTCAAATCGAGGCATGAAAATCAAGTTTCCATTAACCAAAACACACTTAGACTGAATATCCGATAGTTTGCAAACTCTCTTTCTATTGTTCTCCACTGAGTGTATTTTCTTAATGTAGTTAGTCAGATTAAGTCCACTGAAACTATCGTTAACTCTGTTTCCCGGATGCATTGTTAAGAGTTCATAAAAAATGAAAACTGAAGGATTACAATCGTGAATGCGGGTTTTACACTGACAGTTGTCCAGAATTATGGCTAAGTTAGTAATTCGTCCGAAGTGAACAGAGTTGCCGGAAGCAATAGATACACACGAATCATCTCTTCCGAAGGCACTGCAATACTCAGATGTAGAAAAGAGTTGCCTTTGGTACACAAAGCGCTTGAATGTCTTGATGTTGGAGTTTCTGTAAGCTTCAATCTCTTCACAGAATTCAGAGAGGACGTTATGTTCATGTTGTGTGAGGCCATGCTTCGATGTTCCAACAGAAGAGAAGTCTTTTAAGAAGTTTTCATCTGTCTTGTTGTTGATCATGCTGCTTCCAGTTAAATCGATGAAAACTTTCTGGACATTCGAAGGTGCACTTTGCATAGCCTGCTGTCCCTGTTGGATAACCTGTTTAAGAAGTAAAAAGTTGCGGGCCATTTGTTGTGGGACAGCTTGCGTACCATGGTACATCTCTTTTATCTTGCCGTTGGCATCTTCAAATGCGAATGCAGATGAAGACCACAGAGGTCCCCAGTTCTCAACGCTAGTCTTCAGGTGAGTCAGAGTGTGTACGTTGAATGATACATTCTCTGTATCATACAAGGCCGGAATCTTTACTACAAACTTTACTAGGCATCTGTGTGCAATTTCAAGATTTGCAGCAGAGATTTTCGGTTGCACCATAAGAGAGATCCCGTTCACGAAAAGCAACCAATGATTGTAATATGCTGCATTCATAATATTTTGAAATATAACCGGGCTGTAGAAAAGAAGGAATGACCTCCACTCACTTGCTTTCCAAAAGCATATCTGAGTGAGGGATCTGGGAAGTCTTCGAATCTCCTTCGGCGGCCTAATTGACAGTAGCTTTAAATCTAGCTCTTCAACATTCCTTCCCAAATAGTATTCCTTGTCATACGAAGTTGAATCAAGCCACAAGTGAGTGAATTGCCTTGTACAGCCCAACAGGGCGGAGTGGAGGTATTCAACGGGAAAACTTCTGGACATGTCAATTTCAGGCGCAAGCGCCAATATACTGGGTCCCTTAACACCTCTAACAGAGGCGTTGGCCGCTACTGCTCGCTGCCCATACTCAAGAAAGCTTGCATGAGTCCTGGCTGCCTCCACCATGCCGGTTTCAGGGTAGACCCGAGCGTGTCCCCTACCCCTTGCTACAACTGTACCAGGTTTTTCACAGAAGCTACATCCAAATTCCCCGTTGAACTGGGTCATATTTTGGACCATGGCCCTGGCAGGTGTGTCCACAGAACCAGCACCGAGAAGTGCAAACCTTTTCTTTTCCACGCCGTCTACTACCACATCAAACCCAGTGTCGTTCAAGGTCTGCAGGTCAACAAGAAATGGTTTCAGGAATACATTCATGATGGGTTTTTTCTCCCCAAACCAAAGGCCGCACAAAATCATGTTTTTGTGTCGGTCCGCAAATGGTAATTCGTTGATTGTACAAAAAATAGGCCAAATGCTCTTCTTCGAGGAACGGAACAGTGGTACTCCATCCGTATTCCAGTTCAGGGTCACAATTTCCTTAGCTTGATGGTTACTCTTCATTTCTTTAGGAACTTTCCCACAGCAAGTGTCGTGGATGTTGCCATCGATGTGAATGCATTCTGATTGGATGATATTTGTAGACACGATTTTCTGAAGCTGTGGCTTCAATGGCAAAGTTAAAAAATAATTATTATTTTTTTTAAGTTTATCTTTGGAAAGAATGGTTTGACATTGTGGCGAAGGACATCGCGGCAGAACAACAGTACCAACGTACCCACTGCATATGTGGCAAACGTAATGTTCAACTGATGGGGTTTCTGAAGGAAAATTTTTCAAAAAGAGGTATTTTGATTTCGAGATTTGATGCTGTGGTGCAAGAACATTAATCAAGTCCAGAAGCCTTTGCAGGTTTACTAGTGAAGTTCCACTGATCAATATGTATGATAGGAGAAGCAGTTCTGCTTGTTCTTTCGTCACCTCTTGATCTCCAATGTCTTCTTCATCATCGCGATGAGGTGGATCCTGTAAGTATAAGGCAATTAAGTTTTAGTCACTAATATCAAATAATGTACACAATTAGTCAAATTGTATAGGTTTTCATTGGGATGCGTAAAAAATGTCTTATTTCCAAACGATACTAATTATATTTGTTGTTCATTGGACTATTCTTGCACTCCATTTAGCTAATATTCCATAACATGTCGAGGAAGGTAGTACTTACTTGAGCATGGTAGATGTTGCCTGCATCATTCTGTCCGGGGGCTAAGTCTCGTAGTACTCCATCAAGCAGTGGAGGGTGTTCTTGGTCAATATCTTCCGTGGCTTCAACATCATCACCACTACTTTCCGACGCTGATGTGTCCGTGTCTGATGTGTCCGTGTCTAATGTGTCTTCGACAGGTTGTCTCGGGGTTTGTGGGGCTTCAGTCCCACCATTACTATCTGATTCAGATGAAGCTTGTGATGATCTGGGCTGGGGAAGATCATTTGGAAGAGAACGCTAAAAGAAATATGAATAACATTATTTTTAACCATGATTTGTGCTCATTACGTCCGAGTACAAACAAAACTCAAATTTGTGAATATTACTTACATTTAGACGTTTGTTCCGATAACGTTCAGTTGACTCGGGTACTTTAACGGTTGGATGAGTTAAATATAGTTTGTAACCTCTTTTCGGAGTTTGCTGATCCGGAGGTGAGGCTTTGGTCTCAATCGCATCATTCTGAGAACACTGAAATTAATATCCATTGTATTATTTTAAACCATGATTTATATAAGCATTTATTTCATTACAAATCAGAGTACATTTTATGGAGATGACTTACAAGTAGATGTTTCTTCCGAAAACGAGCTGTTGACTCAGGTACTTTTTCAGTTAGATCAGTCAAAAATTTCTTGTAAGGCATAACGAAACCAAAAATCTGATGGGATTTCTTCTCTATATTACTAGGTAGGTAGGTACTTACATACCTACCTACTGATTAACCTCACACGAGTGGAATTGATTCAGCGGAGGATTTATAGCCAGCCTCATACCTAGCCTCATTATAACCTTATTTTCAAGTAAAAAGGATGAGCAATAATAATAATAAAGGGTGAAATTATTCTAAGTATAATATTATAAGTGTATACTAATTATGAATTGAGTAATAGGTAGGTAAAACAGAATTTTAATTATTTAAAATTAATCCGGTTGACAGTGACAGTTGCCTTGAAAATACTTTCGAGTCAGTTGCAGCACTGCTCTCCACTGCAATGCCAACCTACAGAAAATGAGTAGAAGGTTACAGAGAAGGTTGGCAGCTTGATTATATTCGATGAATTGTAAAATACATAACAGTTAATTAATTGTAAGCATTTATTATCTATATATTACAAATTGGGAATGTTATAGTATAATTTTCCGTTTAGCTTAAGTACATTTATTATAGATTATATATATATCTTTATTCAGAGAAATAAAGTCTGCCTTATTAACAAAGGTTGTACAAACACAGAATAACTATCAATATAAAATACATGAAATTAATTATGAAGTTGTTTAAAATTAAATTGAAAAGGTTATACAGAAAAATTAATTTAACCATAATTGAAAAATACTATAACTATCAACTATACGGTATTATAACAATGATTCCTAAAAATTTGGATCGAACCTTTGAGGGCCAACAAAACTATACTATAAATTATCTTCCTATTTAACTTAAAACGTCTACAAAAACTAACAAAGAAATCAGAAATAGTACCTCTAGCCCCAACCCACAGCCCTATCACCTCAATATCTACTAAATTGTACTTTTCTTTGAAGTAGCCTATTGTAGGTACATAAATCGCCTTCTTCTCCTCATCTACTTCTTTCGGCTGCTCTTTTCGTGTCTCGAAGCGGACGGTGGGGTCGATTATGTAGCCGTGCATTGACTTTCTGTTGATGGCTATAATATCAATCCTTCTGTTACTTCCATCAGATGATACTCCGTGGACTTCCTCGTAGACCTCCAAGCCTTTCTGAGATAATGCCTTTGCAATTTCAGTGCGAATATTATGGTGTCTCGTGTTACGGAGCTGCTCACCAAAAGGACAGAAGCCTAGCACATGAGGAAGGGTTTCTTTCTCATTGTCGCAATGGCGACAATGGGTTCCGTCTAGGCTTCTTCCATGGAGAGCTCTCACTGGAGCGACATTGCAAGTAAATTTCAAAGCTTCGCGCCATTCAGCGGATGAAAGACCTTCTTTAGTTGTAATCCACTTGTTTGCTGGAGTAAATTCTTCATATAATATAACGCCGCTACCTTTTTGCACAAGATTACACCATTTGTCAAATTCACGTTGCCGCAAAGCTTCTCGAATACTTTTGCTATTAAATTTGATTGGGTTTGTTGAAGTCTTCGTACCATTTATAGGGGCAATGTCTAGTTTTGCCAAGCAATACCTCCTCTCTTCTTCCAAATTTCTTGTAGCTTGAACATATGGCTCCTGACTCTTCTCCAATACTTGACATATATTGTAATGTTGAATAAACGCCTCCCACTTAGCCCTGAAAGTACCTAATCCTTTGCACTTTCTCGCTGAATACAGCATCCCGTCCGGGGTATCACCAGGTAAAGACAAAATCTCTTTTATTGTACTTCTCACTAACTTGTCGAGGTCTTCTAAGTATCCCATTGGGATTTTCTTGAGCGGTGCATTTTGAAGTGGGTAGATTAATGTCGGCCAGATGTATTGGTTGAGAATATTCAGTTTCTGATCAGCCATTAACAGTGGAGACGTGAAGAGTGCATTGAGTTTAGATTTGAGTTCGTTGATGAGTGCAGGAAAATTTGTCATTACTACATTGTTGAAATTTACTCCGAGATAACGGATTGATTCTTCGACTGAAATACTTTTAATTATTGATACTTCATCAATAAAGACTTCTTGTTGTTTCAGTTTACCTCTTTCGATCACAATGGCAACAGATTTGTCAGGGTTCAATTTAAGACCAAGCTCAGAAAGCCGTTGCTGAGCCATGTTAGCCAGAGTAGCAGCCGATAGTTTGTCTTTACCTATGATGACGATGTCATCTGCAAATCCCATCACTGTTAAATTGTCCAACGTATCCACTAAGTTGTAGCCATAATACCGGGAAACTTCATTTTCTGCGAGTTCATCTAACACATGGTCAGTCGCAAGATTGTACAACGCTGGAGACAATGGGGCTCCTTGCATAACACCACGATTCAAAGTGATTGGTTTTGTCTTTTCACTGTTTGCTTCAATATAGGTTGAGTTACCAATCTGCAACTGAATGATGAGGTCTTGAACACATGCAGGAAGCGAAGTTGACTCTATTGTTGATATCAAATGTCTATGACCAACATTATCAAATGCCTTTGAAATGTCCAAGAATATCAGGGTGACATTTTCCTTATTGCTTTTTGCTTTTTCCAAAATGGATGATACAATTGAGATATTCAAATGTGTACCTGGAGATCTAACAAACCCTCTTTGATGAACGTTGAAAGATTCGTAGCTTCTCAACATTTTGTCAATCACCCTCTCGACAATTCTTCGTAGAACGGAAAAAATTGTTATAGGTCTCCAATTCGATGGACTCTTAGCATCTCCACCTTTAAATATGAGGACTGTTCTAGCTTTCTTGAAAGATTCCGGCACCCATCCTTTCTTCAGCATTGTAGTAGCAATAAGGGATAATATTTTGACTACACGTTGTGATTTCACAATTCTCATTAAAATTCGGTCTGGACCAGAAGCAGTATCTATACGTACAGATTTCATAGCATCCTCAACTTGAGCTTCAGAAATGCATGGATTAAATGAGTCATCAATTAGTTTCCTCTCTTCGGGAGTGTATTTTGATGGATATTCTTCTCTTATCTCATCATTTGGTTGAGAAAATCGGTTAACAAACGCCTGATGTAGAGTATCACTTGCAATTCGACATTGAGGACTATTCCCCTTCAATATCATATTAACTGCCTTCTTTCTCTGATTTTAATATAGATATTGCGTTTTTTGATAAAGATACTTTCCTTGTCTTTTTTCTCTATCATTTTTAGATCTTCTTTCAGGATTTGTTGAATCTTTATACTGTCTATTGTTGTTCTTGAATTGCTTGTTTTTCCTGGCTTGAAAGTAGCGCGTTGCTGGATGCTTAGGTCCTGGAAGATATTGTATAGCTTGTGACAGAAATGCAGACAGTTCCGAAACCTTGCTGCTAAATTCATCGAGTGTCGCACTGTCTGTTGAGAACTCAGCAATCCACTTATCAAGCTCTGCATGCAAGAATTCTTCATTAGCTTTCTTAACTTGAGCATCGTGAGACAAATCTTGGGGGTTTGTTTCAACATGTACATCCTCTTTAGTCATACCCTTATAAGGATCATCATTCAGTTGCTTCTTAGGCAGAGTCACATTATATTTTGCGTTGATGAGTTCACGGTGTTGTTCTGGATGAGCTCGAGTTATGTGTGTCCGCACTCGTTTATATAATTTCCCACAATGTGGACATGGTTCTTGCTGTGACACATGTAAGTCAGGTTGTGATGGTATATTTACTGTCGACATCATAAGACCTTGACTTTCTTGGCTATTTGTGACTATCAATGTGGCTTGAGGTAAACAAAAGTTTCTCGTCGAATTTTATCCGAAATTCGATGCATACAATGTTTATTAAATAAGTGATAATTTCAAGCATAATGAACAGATATCAATAAATAATACCTTAAAATGATCGTCAGGCCCAGGGTAATGCAGTTATTACGAAAATAAGTAGAATTTCTAAGTTAAATCCACATTTCACGAAATAATTCAAGGAGCATCCACAGACTGCTTCTTCTCAAATGAAGGCACGGCCTTCATCATCATTAACATCATCACATTAACAACATCATCATCATCATTATCATCATCAACATCATCATTATGATCATCATGATCATTATGATCATATGATCATTATGATCATATGATCATATGATCATATGATCATATCATATGATCATATGATCATATGATCATATGATCATTATGATCATCATGATCATCATCATCATTATGATCATCAACATCATCATTAACAACATCATCACGGCCTTCATTAACATTATCAAGAAAATTTTCAAAGCTTCCGCCATTGTCGTTACCTACTTCAGTCGCCCCACACGTCGCGCTCTATCAAATCGTTGATTTCCGTTTCCTGTTTTTCTCGCGTCTTCTTCGGTCTTCCTTGAGTGCATTTGCAGTGTTGTGTTTCCAGTAATTGAACGTTATTTATTAATTTGTTAAAGTAGTAGATATTAAAAATGACACACGTACTATTTCACTTCGAAGTAGAAAATACGGCGGGGATTGGAAAAGTGAAATGTATCTCAAATTTTAAAAGAGGAGACCCCAAGTTCGACGAGGGAACCCTCCACATGGTGTCGTGGGGTGCGGGGTCCAGCCAAAAGTATTTGGCTAAGATTGTGGCGTATGGAAGTAAGTACCTTACCTACTACCTTACCTAGGTACTAAGATATTATTTTTATGGTGTTTTAAATACCTATAGTAGGTCTACTAGGTACCTACCTAGGGATCGTCCAACCTCAATCTCATCAGTGTTTAGTTTTCTGTTGAACGTTTCCTAGTACTAGGTACCTAGGTACCTAGCCTAATTACCTACCTATATTCTTATTAGCTAGCCTACCTCAAAGTACACCTACCTATCTAGTACTACCTAAGTCAATGCTAGACAATCTTAAAAATAAATGGGCTAACAAAGTGCAGAAGCAGAAGGATCTGTTATTAACATTGTTGTTTTGTAGGTAACTAACCTGTTTAATGCCTTTCAGAAGGAGAAGCAGAACTCAAACCAACCTGCGATTCATTCCTGCGCCAGTTAAATTTGAATCTGGGGAAGGACGAGCAGGTGGTTGAGATGACCCGGTCATCCAAAAAGAGAAAAAGAATTATCTGTGTAAACAGCTCCGACACAAATGTAAGTTACTAACCATTTTAAAATTACTTGGGAATCTTGAAAGAATCTGTAGCCAGCCGGCTTATGTACCTTGTACCTACTAATATTGAATATTTCATTCTCTTTCCAGGATAGTGGTGATGAGATCAGTGAAAAGAGAAAGAAAAAAAAACAAAAGAAAATGTCTGAGTCCAATGCTCATGGCATATTGAGCCAGCTGCAGGCCAAGCACAGCAGTCTTGACGAGACGAAGGCAAGTTACAAACTAGGTCATGCCTACAGGTCCTTATTGACTCTAAGCTGCTCTAGAGGGCTATTCTAAATTCCTGCGTATCGTATCAATTGAAACGGTGTCACTCACTCCCATGTTTAATAGATGTTAGTGACACCGTATCAATTGATACGAGACGACACTGGAATTTAGAATAGACCTCCTGATACTTGCACGGGGATTGGCAAATTAACTCACCTTTATACTTGATGGTATTTATGCTTCCTTCCACCATTAGCCAAGAAAATGTGTGATTCTAATATTTTCTATAGAAATGTACCTACCTACCTACTATGAATATACCAGCTACTATGAAGTATTATGAATTACTATATTTTATAGCCATATTTGTATATTGTTTCAGACCAATGAGAATCAACAGCTGGTTGAAGAAAATAAACTTCTGCGAGAAGAAAATGAACGGTTGAAACAAGTGATTGCTGCTGTGCAAGGTACGTTTATGTGAGATGCTACAAAATATTGATATTGAAAAGACAGCTAGATTTGTGAGATTTTGCTAGTGCTTTTTAATGTTTGCTTCATGATTGCCAAACTAACCATGTCAAAGAACATTTCTGATCATTTATACATTGCAATAATTTTTGTGGGGATTATTATTATTTGTTTATTGTACAACTTTGTTTACATTCATGTGGTACCTACATACAATGACATCGGTTGGGAGGTATTTTGTGTTATTATGATGATAACTTATTCTATTTATTTTGATTTCAGGACTTCCTGCTCTCGTCATGAGGCTGGAGGATCTGGCAAGTGAGAAGGGGTCTTCTGCCTGCAGATCCTTGCCTATGATTATTCCTCCAAGATGTTCTTCTTCTATTTCTCAGTCGTCTGTCCCATCCTCGAGTTCCTCGCTGCAATTTTCTCCTTCTCCATCCCCTAACCCTGAACCCTTGCCATCACTCGAGCAGCAGGTTAGTACTACAACACTACTTTTAATGTTAACAAAAACCACAATTATACCAATTGCATAGGTATGTACCTACCTACCTAGAGGAAGTTGGTTCTGGAGCCTGGAGGTAACACTCTGGCACTGTTGGTCCAAGGTTCGATTCCTGTGGTCATCCTTGATAACTAAGGGTTGAGGGTTTTGCTCAATCGAAAGGGAAATGTTGGGTATTGAATAGTTAGGCCATGGCTGCCTCCTTCCCACAGCCAATACTTACTTTTTCTTAAAATAAAAGGAAATCGACTCTGTAGTTTACTATATTTACAGAGTTTTGTCATTGCCCTTCTATTGCCCATTGCCCTTCTACATCCAATTCAAATTTTTGGAGGAAATTGGCTTCTAGACCAAAATAGTTGCTAATCTGTTCTGTATTGCCTTATTTGTTTTTTTTATAGTAGGTACCTACATGATGTTATTTTATATGTTGCAGAAATCTAATCAGATCAGCGAGGCAGCAATTAGTCGGTGCTCCACGTCATCGGCGAAAAAATTCACCAATGATCTATTGCATGGGCTGTTCAACCCGGAATACATGTCGACACACAGCGTTACCGGCGGCAAACCAGGGAAAGCTGTCGACGGTGAAATCCAAAAGGAAGGAATTGAGCCATCTCTGCTCCGAGATATTTTAAGTATGTACTACTCATTTGAATACCTACTAGTTTAATATTGTTGAGCTCAGTGAACAGAACATTCTGAGAAAGATAAATAAGTAGCTAGCACAAGGTTTAGGTACTCACTTTAAACAAAAACTAATTAATTTTAGCACTGTAAAGTCGAGTCATTAAAAGGTAATTTTTATAAATAAAATAATGCTCGGCCACAGACAAAATCGACCATGTTCCAAGCCCTACCCAATTCACTGAGCAGTGAGCCTGACCTTTTCCATTCAGACAACAAGACTCCCTCGTGTATGTTAATAAATAAATGTCCGTTGCCCGATTCCAACACAATGCCGGGTCGGGGTGTGGAATTCTACCTTCAATCTTGGGCCTTTAATTCAGTGATGTCGGCTGGCCGGTTCTGACACATCACGCTCTTCTTACTCCATCTCTTCCGGCTTATGCCGCTCCACCATATCCCTCCACCTCTCTCGGTCCTCTTACAATCTTCCTGTTATTACTGTTTTTCACTCCTCACCTCTTTCTTTCTCTTCCCACTTAGCTCTCATTGTGCCCCTTCTGTTAAGTCCCACTTCCTCAATATTTCAAATTCTCTTTGAGCCTTGGGTATTCTGTTAGGATCCATTCTTTTACGGTGACCATACCAGCGCAGTCATCTCTTGTTCTCTAATAAATGAGGCTCTCGATCTTATAATTGTGCTAAACTCTATGTAACGTGTCTTCTCTTTGTTTGTTGTAGATACTGTGCAGAAAAGATTCCCCGAGAGAACGGACTCGGAAGTCAAAAGTTACATTCGTGTAAAATTTAATAATAAGTATGCTGCTACAAAAACAGCTGTGGGTAATAAAAAGAACGAGTAAATTTAATGTATCTTATATTTTATTTAATTTTCAATACTAAACAAATTTTTATTTTCAACTCTGTAGATTATTATTCAATTAAAGACGAGTTGATGAACTACACGCTTCGTATTTGATTCTTGCTCCTTTTGCCAGACAGCAATATGCTAGATTCCTGTTAAAAAACTGTTAAATTTCTATTTTTATTATATTACATAAGTAGGTAAATCCTAGTTTACACGGTTCAATGATTCGTTCCATTCATCAATTCATTGACGGAAAATTAGGACCGGTTCTAAATGAAATGTATTGCAGACCCATTTGCTTCAATTGCGCATTACACAGTTACATTCGTTGAATCAAAAGGTTTAACGCAATAAAATCAGTGGAACATTTCGTGTAAACTAGGCTTATGATATAAATATATAGATATTTATTTGTAATTATTTAATTTGAAATATGGGGTGATAATTGGAACGATTTCCGGTTCAAGAATGCGCAGGTTGTGCACCAAAGCTTAGGCTGAACCGCATACACCGTTTTTGCGTTTTTTTCCTTTAAATAATCACTAGTCAACTGCGTTCTGATTTTATTTTCGCCGCGCTGTATAAACTACATCATGGATGTGTGTTTGAATGTACACGCTCTATATTAAACTAATTGTCCTGGTAAAACTTGTTAAAACTCGCAACACGGTTTATGCGAACCTAGCTTAATGTTTACGAGATTGGGTGATGATCAAGAAAAAAAGAGGGTGCGGTGGTTCCGGCATTGAGAACCTTTGCAAGTAATCTTGTAAACCTACTGGGGAATCGGTACTGGGACCTTGGAGATTAAGTACATCCCTGAATGCTCTCAGGTATGGTTTCTTCTTGATAATTATTAGCATCCTATCATTAAATGCAATTCGATTAAAACACTGGCCAGTCTGAAGCTTGCTGCGCGCTGCTAATGTAACAAATAAAGCCCCTGCCCCTATTTTAGAGATACAATAACCTACGTGGATTATGCAAACAAAAGCCAACACTCCCTCATTAGACAATGCAGGTTCATACAATTTATTATAAAAAATAGTACAATTAATTGCAATAAATAGTACAATTAATTGTAATATTCATTATGAAAAATTATAGTATGTGTGTAATTAATCACAGAATAAAGTATAATTAATTCCAAAATATATTACAATTAATTCTAATTAATTGTAATATATTACAATTAATTATAATAATTTGTTTAATGAAAATCTCAAGGAATCACAATTTATTGTAATAAGAATTACAATTAATTGTAATAACAGTATAATTATTGTAATAAATACCGCAAAATAAGTACCATTAATTGTAATTAAAGTACAATTAATTGTAATCTATAGTATAATTAATTGTAAGTAATTGTAATATTATTACAATCAATTGTAATTAATTGTAATGTATAGTATAATAAATACCGCAAAAAGAGTACAATTTATTGTAATAATAATTATAATAAATTATAATAAATTACAATCTTTTATTACAATTAAACGAAGAGTTTAATTGTAATTTATTATATTTTTTTTTGTAATTAATTGTAATTTTTTTTCGTAAGGGTGAGTAACGCGTTGATGAGCGAGCACGGATATGCGCAACACATCGAACCGAAATTCTTTCTTTTGAAAATGTCATTAAAAGCCAATAATTCTTGAATTTCGTCACAGACTTGTATGAAAATCTCCAACAATTCCTAAAATATTGGTCCCAATAACCACGCAAAGTTTTAAGTTGATCGATTAAACCTTTATGATTGAACGATTCCTTGTTAATTTCCAAAAATCACAGGATATCATTCAAAAAAAATTTAAACGGTCATATCAGTTTCATAATACGTTTGAAAGTTTTTGCTTTAACAACCTTGAAGTGAAGATTCGAAGATTCCGTGAAATATGAAATTCGAGAAATATGATAGCCAACACGCAAAATATCCGTAAACTGTCGATAACTTTTGAATTTAAACACAGTTTAGTCTGAAAATTGTCAAAAATACAGATAATGTTGGACCCGATGACCATGCAAAATTTTAAGTTGATCGGTCAAACGGTTCTGGTTTAAATTTCAAAAAGCACATGAATTTTTTTTTAAAATTTTAACCAATGAGAGGATTTGGCTGAAAATGTGTAAAATAAGAGACAATGTTGGTCCTAATGACCATGCAAAATATAAGGTCGATCACATTTGTCGAAGTCCATTTTCATTTTTAAGCCTATCAGGAGATGTTTATTTAAATTTCAACCAATGAATGGATTTCAAAAAAATTAGGGTCTGCAAACAGAGAAGGTTGGTTTTGCATGTGTGCAAAATTTCAGATCAATCGGTGAAACGGTGCGACCTGTGTATCGGCCAGAGGTCCGTGCCAAAAGAGCCAAAAGGAGACGCTCGCTCAACAAACAGTAAGTGCAAGTAGGTATGTTGCACAATTGTATCGTAATTAAGTAATTAATAGTTATTGAAATAGAGTTATTACTTGTCTACCATCACTCAACAAATATAGAACATAAATCCTCAAGTGCGCAATATGGCCTCGCTGTCGACGCGCCTTTAAACAATATTATACAACTACAAAACCGTGTTAATCTAATCAAATCTCTTAACACTTCATTTGTACTCCTGCCTGGTGTCCTGACATAACGGAAGCTCCATCATAACAAACGAAAGTTACTCAATTCCAGTCAATTGCCATTAAGGAGGTTCGAATCCTTCCGCCAATCTACCTGACATTGTTGTCTTGGCACTTAAAGTGTTCAATATTGCGAGGGTCAATTTCTATTCAATAACCAAAAGGGTTGTATGAAAAAGGTTTTATTTTATGAGGGTCTGGGAAATTTATGACTATGGAACGTGCTGTAAACAATGAAACTCTTGAGTTAGGGGGGGGAGTACTGAATATCTTGAGGCCTCACTAACATAATCACAATTTATTTTATTTCAGTATTTAATTTTTTCCTAATTAAATATTAATGACATTACATTATAAAATAGCAGACTGACAAATTGTAATGATTCCGGATGTGCACAAAAAATACCGATTTTTTATATTCAGCCGTTTTCTTATGCAGGTGGCCCGAATGAAGTTTTCATTAAAGTGTACTAACTCGTACAACCTGCATTCTAATTAGGGCAAATTGGTAGAACTCATTTAAATATCATAAAATAGCCAGATAATGCCCGGTGTGACTAAGCTATTTTATATTGCCCTGAGTCTTCAGGTTCAACAACAAATAATTGTGAAAGTCCAAATTTCAGTCACTTTTGGGTTTTAAAATCTCATCCCCTCATGCAACCTTAAACGGCACACTTCATCCAATGCATTGAAAATGGATAAAGCATCCTCCTTCTGTATTCGTTTCATGGCAACAAAGGTCTTGATTGCAGCATTGGTTTCTTCACTGCCAGCTGCTCAAGAGACGAAATTGAATACTTGTCCGTTGATTGTTATGTTGATGTCATTGTCGAGGAAGGAGAGGACGTCTAGAAAACACACGAAAAGATATCAAAATTAGTTTGAATGCAGACATTGGGGTTTACACGGGGAAGGAAAGGGTTCACATGATGAAACATACCTTTTTACTCCTTTTAAATATTCCAATTCTTCTGATTTCTTCTCCAATGTAGAACAGTGTGTTTCAGCTCTATTGATAAGGAATTTCATAGTTTCCTCCTTAAATATTTGGTGATGGTTTGACAAATAATGTATGTATTGATTAGTGTTCGTGCGTATTCGATATACTTCTGTTTGAACGGTACTCATATTTCTGGTGATTCTAAAGTCCAGGAAGGGGATGCTTTCATCAACTTCTGCTTCTATTGTAAACTTGATAGAGGGCCTTAGGTCATTTACATAATCTAAAAATTCTAACACAGTGTCTTCTTCTCCATTCCAAATAATGAAAATATCCCCAACGTACCTCATCCATACTTAAGGTTTACTTCTCGTACCATTCATTATCTCATCTTCCAAATTTCCCATATAAATGCCACTTAGGCCGGGTAGGACCAACTCTGGATTAAGATAACTCTTGAGGGTTAACCAATGAAACAAGTTGGCGCGAATTCCACAGCCAATAAGATTCACTAATTTCCACTAATCATCGAGAGTTAACGTAATTCAGAGTTGGTCCTACCCGGCCGCGTATTTCCGAAACATACACGATTTCGGTCCCTATGTTATATATATAAGATTGTGACTCCTCCCTCACGCAAGTGGCGGTAGATTTTTAAATGTATAAAAATAACAAATGCCTCAATTATATTTGAGAAAGTATCTGCATCATTACCTAAACGTAATTACACGTAATTACATTAAATCATTGATATATTTATATTCACACTTATCTATAGCTGCGTTATATTTACAAGCGTACTTACATAAAATGTATCAATAAAATAAAGTGATTATTTTATTGCATGGTAAACGTTTTTTACAATCTTGTCAAAGAAACGTCAACGTCAAATCTACGTCAAAGAAATGCATACTGTGTTCTGATTTTTTTATTATTTTGAAATGGCCTAGAGCTCACACAGTTAATCCGTTAGAACTTAGAACTGATTTTGTGAAGCCATTGTCTACATGACATTCTGAAATGTTTAGCTAATTCGATTGAAAATTGTACAAGTTATTGAGGGTTTAATTTTTCCTTATGGATAGTATTATAAAGAAATGAGTTATCAAATCGTTGCGTGATTTAATTTCTAATAGACTAAGACGTCCAATGCCATGTAAGGTATGAATGTAGTTAGGTACTTAAAAAATACAACTGATATTTTTCATAGGTATGCATAAAGTACAACCAATTCTAAAAACAGGTTCAGCCACAAAAGGAATGTTATGAATAAAATAAGACATGTCAGGTAATTCTTATCCCAGAAAAAACACTCCGTGTAAAAATACCAGCCAAGTCTCTTTAACTATAAAAAAAATAGAAGAAATCTAAAAATTCAGCACTGAAAAGGAGTGATATCAAAAAAGGAGCCAAGTCAACGAATTTTCCAAATTTTAATCGTACCATTGAAATAAAAATATCAACCCCCGAGAAATACTTAAAAAAAGGACTTGGCGCATCGTTTTTTTAAAGACACTTTTCTATCCTAAAAGTATAGGAAGAACTCTACAAGTATATTTTCCTGAGTATATCACATTCATTATCGACGAATCATACTACGTTTTAATATAACTAGTACTCTTACCTACTGGCAGTTTTGGTATTTTGTCAATATTCAGAGGAAATAAACGGATAAACGAATAACGAATAAACGGAAGCGGCCTAGTCTATTCGTTATTGCCACTATTTCTAGGGTCCTATTAATCAATCATACTTCTCAATATCGTGACTGAGGGAAATAGCGAAAGCGCTCATTACAAGAAGGCCGTCAATGAGATTTGTATAAGTGACTAGTGCACTGAGCCATGCTGCTCAAATAATTACTGACTAGATTTTTATCTAAAGTAATACGTTATGTAATTTATGAATTTTTTTGGTATAAAATGTTAATTAATAGCAATTAATTACACGGCGAGAAGGTTCAAAGTATAATGCTGTAGTAGGTATGTTGATGTACCCACAAAACTATAGGTACCTACCAATCACAAACACAACTGTTCTGTATTTATTGCTTGTAAGACAATGCTATGTTTCTTTGCGTACTTATATTTAAATTTAAAATATTTTACAGAATGTTCAATATTTAATTTGAAAGTTTTGTCCCAATTTTTCTAGGCATTTCTGAACTACGTAGTATGTGAGTGGCATAAGCTTAAGAATAGAAAAATGTCTTTAAAAAAACGATGCGCCAAGTCCTTTTTTTAAGTATTTCTCGGGGGTTGATATTTTTATTTCAATGGTACGATTAAAATTTGGAAAATTCGTTGACTTGGCTCCTTTTTTGATATCACTCCTTTTCAGTGCTGAATTTTTAGATTTCTTCTATTTTTTTTTATAGTTAAAGAGACTTGGCTGGTATTTTTACACGGAGTGTTTTTTCTGGGATATCACTTCTTTTGTTAGTTTATTCATACAGCTTGTAGCACATGTCCGAGCAGGGACTAATTTCTTTAAAAAAATACGCCTCAACCGATTTGGTTACTATGAAAAGTTGCGTTTGGTATAAGATGAAAATGATTATCCAAGAAGAATAGCTTCAGTTTCGTTATAATCGATCCAGCCGTTTTCGATACATGACGTCACTTCCGGTTTTGAAATAGCGGCCGAATTCCGGTATAGGTAATAAGAAAACAATCTAGTTTTATCTAGTTGATACCTTCATGAACGACCATCTGAATTCCTAATCCCTATATTTCCGTAAAATCGGTCATGCCGTTTGTAATATATGACGTCACTTCCGGTTTCATTTAGTGGTTCCTGCCGCCATTTCCGGTACCATTCATTTATTTATTCATTTTTCACAATTGATTTTTCAAATAAATAGCAGAATGAATACGCAGGAGCTAGTTCAGTTGCAATCGGTACAGGCGTTTTAGATATATGACGTCACTTCCGGTTTCAGGAATGGCGGCCGAGAACACTGCTACCTTGAATATATAAATTGTATTGTCTATGTTACAATGTAAGTTAATTATGTACGTATTTTAAGTATAATTTGTTGAAATAAGTTAAATATTGCGTATTTATGACGTCACTTCCGGTTTAGAAAATAAGAAAATAATTTTTTTTTATTGATACTTCATATAGATGACCATCTTAATCGAATGACGCTAATTTCGTTCTAATCGGTCCAGACGTTTTTGAGTTATGACGTCACTTCCGGTTTCAAAATGGCGGCTTCCGGTTGGTTTTATAAAAAGGCACCTCAGACGCCAAAAGTGCACATGTGGTAAAAATTTCAGGTCGATCGGTTCAGCCGTTTAGGCTGTGGCGGTGATAGCGACGTTTCGTGATATCATCAGAATCATCATCATCTTCAGAATCAGAAAGTGGTGTAATTTCACTGTTTTCTCGGTCCTCTAGCGCGCAAATGGCATAACCTATTGTTCCCAAATTTGGTATATGTAGTGGGGTGGGCCATAGCTCGAAATTAAGATATTTCGCAACAATGTGAGATTTACCAATTTTGAGATCCAGTAGGCCGAAAATGCCATGTTGTTGCTTACAGTAAAAGTGTTTGGTCTGCTCCTCAGTTTATTAGGCATTTACGGTATGTTGAGTGACTGTGAGTGTATAGTACGACTTGTCTGGGTGGAGCGACCGCTCCACTAGATATTTTCTCATAAATTCGACTATTGAAAAAGTAATACAAAATTTTATTCAATAGTTAATAAAATATTAACACTGTTTTCAAAAAAATACAAAAATGAAATCCACAATTGACAGCAAGGACACAATAATAATTTTGAAGTACAACATAGGTATTTAAAAATTTACAAATATTAAACCTATATTTTTGGTTATCATTTGCATTGCTAAAAGTTGATTGTAACCATCTCATAACCGCATAAAATGGGTTCTTATCCATAATGGGTGCAAAAAAGTATACATGTCAGACAAAGCTACTGGGAATATTCCTAAATTTTTTATGTGTTTAAAAAACTTATTTTAAAAAATAACAACATATATGTAGGTAAAACACACCATTTTCGCATTCAAAAGTGAACATTTTCATTCATAAATTTAAATTTTAAATTCCGTTTAAGTTTCTTTTTTGAGGGTGAAAACGGTGTGTTTTACTAACATATATGATAATGCTTTTTTGAAGTATAGGGTTTAGTAAATCCATACATATTTTCTATTCTTCACACAAACTTCAAATATAATTTGAATTTAATTGAAAAATGTGATCGTAGTATTCCCACCTCATATTTTTATTAATCATCACTAAATACCAGAGCTGGGTAAGTTACCAAAAAAATAGGAACGCGTTAAAGTTACGTTACTTTCCGAAAAAAAGGAACTAGTTAAAGTGAAAGTTCCTCAACTAATCAGAGGAACTGGAAGTTCCTTTTCAATGAAAAGTTACTTTGAAAGTTACTTGACCATTTTATTTCCGGAATGCAGCCAATTTGCTAAAACACAAATTCAGGCTGTAATTATTCTCTGTGGAAAACAAAATTTTCAACGAAATTCCTCCCAGTAAGAAGTCTTGCATCTAATTCTACCCCCTCCCCCATGCCTCGGCAGGGCAGGCCAAGTGCAAGTGAGAGGGCGAACTGGTGACGCACTAAGCATGAACGGCGTGATTGGAATGCGGTTTTGTGCAGGTGGCCTAAAATTCCTTATCAGAGAAAATCAGGTACATATTTGAGGGCGGAAATGGTGTAGTTTTGAATGTTGAGGGAAGGTACATTCTGCTCTAAAAGTAACTGCAAAAGGAACTTTTATAAATGTGAAAGTTCCACAACAAAAAGGAACTTTCCACGTTACTAAGTTACTTCTATCATAGCAGGAACGCGTTACTGTAAAAGTTACAAAAAAGTAACGCGTTACCGGTAACGCGTTACTTTCGTTAAGTTACTACCCAGCTCTGCTAAATACTTTAATACTAATAATCAGCACGCTCCATGCTGGCCATCGACTACGTTATTTAACGCATGCGCCAGTGCCGTAGATCACAGGGGGCGGAGTCAGGCCCCAAATCGTGTATGTTTCGGAAATACGCTACCCGGCCTTAAAAGACTGGATAAGCAGTTACCTATAGCCAACCCAGTGTGTTGATTATAGTGTCGCGGTGGCCGTCTTTACCCTGGTTGCCTCCTGGCACCGTCAGCTGACCCCGACAAATACTCGGCCTGTCGTGGCTGAGGCTCCGGCTGGCTCCTCGAGCATTGAAGGTCGTAGGCTCGTGATTAAAACATCAACAAACAGAGTACAGCCCAAAGTGAACTGTAATAGGGCGCCACACCTTTGATCAGTGAAAACAAATAGCCATAGCTCGCAAAGGTGAATGAGCTTTGAGGTGAACTTGACTTTTATAAAAATTACTGAACTGATCTACTAATAAAATACAATGAATAACTTCCTATGACCCTTGATGACCTCGACTCTAAAGAGGGAATATGACAGGAATCTAGCTTCTCAAATCACAAAACACTTTATAATAAACCTGCCACAATCTTGCATTTATTACACAAAGGAATAAATTGTTGAAACTCACAGAAAGCATTCCAGATTGATCCATCTGTCTCCCACCTACTGTGGTCACAATTGCATAGAAATTAAGTTACACAAATTGATAAATGAAGCCGAATCTAAATTGAAACTTTGAATTGAAACAAGATTAGGATAAGAAAGAAATCATAACATTTAAGATGAATTGCAGTATTACAGAAAATACACCAGAACAACTGGGAACATTCTAATGTGTATACTTTTCAAGATATGCCATTTTTTAACAAAATTTGAAAATTTTGGCAAAGTTACCCGCAATGGCAAAGTATCCCCACTTCACGCTATTTAAAAGAACAAGCCTCACACTGTCAATTATAAATGCAAATTTTATTTCTATGTAAAATTCTGTGCTTGCTTTATATTAAAGTAATACCTGGATTGGATCCATTAAGGTGCTGCAAGCGCGAGCGATTTTGCTGCTTTTTGTAGACACTTTTTGCGATACGATTGGAGACGAAATGGGTAGACCAAATTACTTGAAATTTTAATTGTGATTAGATAAAACCGATGGACTGACACCTTGAGGCGGTGGTGAGGCTTAAGGGGCCGGCCCACATCAAAGGGTTGGTCCCAACTAAGATCAGTCCACTCATTGCACAGCTTAAATTCGTGTATACTCATCACATTCTCATAATCATTTTCCTCTTGGTTTTCTTTTCTCTTTTATCTTTTACATGCCATTTTTTGCCTGTGCAATGAGTAACGTTGACGACCCTGCGATCCGGACACTCTGGTAAATTATTGGATTTAGTTGTACCGGGCTCGTGATTGAATTGCGCCGGTCGCAATACCTGTGCGGGAAGGCTTGTATGACAATATCAGGCTGGACCGTGCAGGGAAAGGATCGGTTGCGTTCATGAGCGTTCCGGACGTAAAATTAGCACTTTCCTTGCTATCGTTCTTTAAGCCAGTCTTCACTAACGGCCCGGCAGCCATGCAGGCCCGTTGACATGTCTAGCGCTGTGTGGCTGTTGGGGCATTTTTGTTAATAGGTCCGTCACGAGTCACGTGGCGGTAGGATCCCTAAGCCTGGTTGAACACGCCCTTTGGAGGAAGGGGTATGCAAGGTTGTCCCCAAACAGTGTATGGATACCCAAATTGTCAACTCCCCCCCATTTAGACAAGTGAACACATCAAAAAGGCCAAAACCTCTTTTGAATAAACGTATAGAAATTAAGGACTTCTTCGAGATCCATCAGTCGTTCTCGAAATTCCTAATCATTGAAAGGGATGAAAAAGGCAAGTCGTTCCTAACTGTCTCGCCTTTCTCAATAGCTAAGGCTTTTGAGAACATTACAACAGGAACAAAGAATATTGTAAAACTAAACAATGGAACACTTCTAGTGGAAACTGCGAACGCCGCCCAGTCGAAAAAGATCATGAATTGTACATCCCTTGTTAACTTGTTTCCTATAAAAGTCACTCCACACCAATATTTAAACACTTCAAAAGGCGTAGTGTCGTGCTACGACCTTATTACGTGCGAAGTTGACGAAATTAAACAAGAACTTAAAGCCCAGAACGTTATCGACGTATACCGAATCACTAAACGTGTAAACAGTGGCGTCCAAGCAACACCAACATTGATATTAACTTTCTCGACACCGGATTTACCTTCCACCGTAATAGCCGGCTTTCACAAACTCAACGTCAAACCGTATGTCCCGAACCCGATGCGCTGCTTCACATGCCAACGGTACGGGCATACTAAAAATAAGTGTCAAGCAAATGCCAGATGCGGCAATTGCGGCGAATATGCACACGCGGGTGATGGATGCAATGCCCAGCCCGTGTGTGTCAACTGCAAAGGTCCTCATGCAGCCTACTCTCGCTCTTGTCCCAAGTGGCAAGAGGAGAAGAAAGTTAAAGAAATCATGGTTGTCGAGAAGCTAAATATCAGAGACGCCCGACAAAAGTATAATTATCAAAACCCAAAACATACATTTTCCTCAACTTTCGCCTCAGTTGCATCGAACAGCCAGCCGTCTGTTGAACAACAAAGAAAATATCAGGAGACTCAAGACAACGAAAAGAAAGAGATGAAACAAATGATCCAGGCTCTATTTAAAACACAAGAAGTCCTACAACAGCAACTCATCGAGCAGACTGCCATGATAAAAGATCTCGTATCCCAGCTCAAGCGCGGAGCGAACGCTCCAGCAACAGCTGGGACTCCACCAGCTGCCAATGTACCGGAGCCTCCCACCAAGCAGGTGGAGGCCCGAAAGAGCAAGTCAAACGCTTCCGTCGAGCCAACCGCTGCCCGGCTTTCCCAGGCAACGACTGGCCCTTCTAAACCTAATACGGAGTATCTTAAACAAAAAATGTCTGCATCAAATCAACAACAATTAGATAAGGGCAAAAAGAAAAAGCGACGAAAGCATAAAAGCGGAGACTCAAGTGCAACACACACTGGAGCCGGTGATAAATCGCTGCCCAGTGAAAGTGATGACGCGGAGGACATCTTCACCGGTCCTCCTTTAAAACCACCTGCACATCCCCTATCAGCTTTCTTACGACAACCTTCTACTAGATAGTAAGGGCTATTTTTAACCAGCTGACTATGGACATCGTCCAGTGGAATTGTAACGGTTTTAACGCTCACTCCGAGGAGTTGAGAGTATTGATATCAACTCTTAGACCCTCTTGCATTAGTCTGCAAGAGACTCGTTTTAAACCAACTGACAATTCTAACTTAAGAAACTACACGCTTTACCGAAAAGACAAACTCTCATTTGAAAGGGCTAGCGGTGGAGTAGCATTAGCTATCCACGATGACCATTATTCAGAGGAACTGATCATTAACACACCCCTACAAGCCGTCGCTGTCAGGATGAGCAGTTCCTGTTCAATGACAGTATGAAGTTTGTACTTGGCACCAGGTGACGTAGTTCATGAACGAGAACTGACCGCCCTCATTTCGCAATTGCCTTCTCCGTTCATGATCACCGGCGACTTCAACGCTCACAATGTACTCTGGGGCAGCGATCACGTTGACTCCAGAGGACGCCTGGTTGAGAAGATCGTTACCGACCTCAACCTGGTAATCATGAATACGGGGGAGGCAACTCACTTCAGCTCTGCTTATGGCTCATTCTCGGCCATCGATCTAACGTTATGTAGCCCAGGCTTAGCACTGTTGCATGAGTGGAAGGTCCATCCGGATCTCTGCGGAAGCGATCACTTCCCTGTGCTCGCAACGCCAATTGAAGTTCCTCGACCACAGCCAATGCAGAGAAAATGGATTCTGGCGAAAGCGGATTGGGCGCACTTTCGCGACCTTGCAGTCTTCAATGATTATCCCTCCGATATCGCAGAACAAATCGCATATATTACCGACACGATAACCACCGCCGCCGAAGAGTCGATCCCCCGTACATCCGGGAAACCCCGGCGCGTGCCTATTCCCTGGTGGAATGAGGAATGTCGGGAGGCGATTCGCAAACGCCGCAGGGCGCTGGCGATATTCAGAAGGTTCCCCACACAAACCAACCTTGCAGCTCTGAGACAGCTCAGAGCCAAGGCCCGATATATCATTAAACAATCAAAAAAGATCTCCTGGAACAACTACATATCCACAATAAACTGCCACACTCCATCCTCTGCTGTGTGGAACAAACTCAGCAAGATAACAGGTAAATTCGCTAATGCGGGTATATCGGGTCTCATGGCAGGTGGGAACCTTCTTACCTCCCATGAAGAAATCGCCAACGCCCTGGCTACTCACTTCGCCGAGGTGTCTAGCTCCAGAAACTACTCCCCGACATTCCTCCAAATAAAGACCAGGGAAGAAGCAAAGGTATTAAACTTTAAGAGCCCCAATACTGAAGAGTACAATCTACCCTTCAGTTATTGGGAGCTGGAATCTGCAATCCAGGAATCGCGTGACAGCGCCCCTGGACCTGACCAAATTCACAACAGGATGTTGAGGAATCTTTCTCCTGAAGCGATGTCCCACATCCTGAATGTGCTTAACAACATCTGGACTAGCGAAGCCTTCCCAGATTCATGGCGTGAGGCGACGCTTATCGCTATCTTAAAACCAGGCAAAGATCGCCTCCAGCCATCCAGCTATAGACCAATATCCTTAACTTGTGCACTATGTAAAATATTAGAACGCATGGCCAACCGTCGACTCGTATGGGTTCTTGAGCGACGGAAACTGATAGCTTCAACTCAATGCGGTTTCCGCAAGAACAGATCAACACTCGACCACTTAGTGAACTTGGAGGCAGCCATTCAAAACTCATTCCTATCCCGACAACATTTACTGGCTGTCTTCTTTGATCTCGAGAAGGCCTATGACACGACATGGAGGCATGGGATTCTAAGAACGTTGCACGAGTGGGGATTCAGAGGCTACCTGCCCTCTTTTATTGAGAACTTCCTTAGTAATAGGAAGTTCCGGGTACGAGTGGCAGGTACCTCCTCATCCCTACAAGTGTTGGAAAACGGAGTACCCCAAGGCTCCGTTTTAAGTTGCTCCTTGTTCCTGATTGCAATCAACGGAATCGCGTCATGCATTAATAGGCCTGTTCAACACTCCCTGTTTGTCGATGACCTAGCGATCTTCGTCAAGTCTGCCAAACTGAGTTCCGCTGAACGTCAGATTCAGTTATCGGTCAATCGACTCATGCGCTGGGCGGATAACAATGGATTCCGTTTCTCCACCAGCAAGACCAGCTGCATTAATTTTCATCGACTCAGAGGCCTTCATCCCGAGCCTACCCTTACGATGGCAGGTGCAAGAATCCCATGTGTAGACACAGTCAGGTTTCTCGGCTTGATGTTAGACAGCAAGCTAACGTGGAAACCTCATCTACAGCAGCTTAAAATAAAATGTAATAAGACCATGAACATCCTGAGAGTGCTCAGCGGCACATCGTGGGACTGGCAGCTGGAGCTACCCCTGATCCTGTGCGCAGAATGATCTGAAACTTGCCAGTTACGCGCATTGTTGGCGGGATATTTCAAATATCATGAAATCGTTTGTTTATGGTACATCATCAGTGTTCAATTATAGCAAAGATTTAATGAGAGATATCTAATACATCCTATTAGAAAATTTCTTTTATCGAATAAAAGTGGGTGAATTACTCTATTAAAATATTAATTTGGTCGATAGGTATACAAAGCCCTTTACCAATGCTGCTGCTAATTAATGAATATATACCTAACTGCACAATAAATTATAATTATATATTATCTGCAAACTATTTTCAATAATTGGAAATGGTAATGACAATTGACTATAATTTGCATAAATCTCCGGACTCGAGACCTAATCTTAACACTGAATGTAAAGACCATTCAAAAACGCAAGAGTGTGGTTTATGATTGATTGAGAATGATTATTGTATAGATTGTATTTTTATGTACACACTAAAGTACAACATTTGTATTTTCCAGTTGGCATCCAAAAAGAATGTGATGTTTCTTGAAGACGCAGTAGTTACTTGCTTAAACCATCCACGCATAAACAGATAACATTTGCACACTTAAACTTAAACTCTCTTGAATTTAAAATTATAACATCAAATAATATCGAAGATTCAAAATTAAAGTTCAGAGACTTCACTACACCTACTACTTCAGTGGCCAGTGGATACATACATTTCAACATATTTCCTGTCGTTAATCAGTTATTAATCTCCAACTTCATACAATATCAGATTATTTCAGGTTTATTTCACAATTATCTTGAAAATATTATGGTTTTCGAATTACATCAGAATTCTGGATACATCAGTTTTAAAATTATAGACCGGAGATTTTAATATCAACATTTCCAATCATTGTAAAATATGGTTTGATATCATATAATTATTAATCCGTACCTCAGAGGTAGAAGGTCCGAAGTCCATTACAATAAATATTCTTGATTGGATTTTTACAAAACCAGTAGGATTATGCCTTCGTTCAATCATAATTTAGTAATGTGTCAGTGTCATTTTAGTAATAGATTACTTCAATAACCGTATTTGTTGATATCAGTCAGATACAGCTTGACAAAAGTAAAAACAAAAACAACTCACAGAATAAATTATATACAGAGGAAGATGTATCAAAACATATCGTATGAGAAAAAAAACATGGTTTAACATGGTATTATTATAATTAATAATAATACAAAAGAAAATGACAGCACAGCAGCTACTCCAAGGAACGGAATGGGGCCAATTTTCGATTTCATATTTAATAATTTGATATTTTAAAATATAAAATAGTAATATAAAATATAGTTATTATCCACTTTTATTCCATAAAAGCTATTTTCTAACTCTTAGAATGCATTAAATTTGTTCAACTAAAATTTTACCTTAATTTAACATAACTCCATGATTTAACATTGAATAAACAAACGATTTAATCATATTTGAATTATCCCGCCAACAATGCGCGTAACTGAGACGTTTCAGGCCATTCTGCGCACCGGATCAGGGGTAGCTCCAGCTGCCAGTATCGTGGGGCGCTGACCGAACTGTAATGCTCAGGGTGTACCGAGCACTAATTCGGTCACGCCTCGACTACGGTTGCATCGTGACTTCAGCAAGGCCAACTATCCTAAAGTCAATAGATCCTGTGCACAACGCTGGTATCAGGCTGGCAATAGGAGCTTTTCGTTCAAGCCCGGTGACCAGCCTGTACTGCGAGTCTGAAGAGCCACCATTGGACATCAGGCGAAGATATCTCCTCTGCTGCTACGTGTCGAAGCTTAAAGCTCTGACAACGCATCCAACAAACAGCACTATCTTCCGCCCTGCATATGAGTTAACCTACCTGAAAAGGCCGAAGGTCACGAGACCTGTTGGCATAAGGTGGAGCGAGTTACTCCAAGAAGCTGACTTCACTTTGCCTACTATTCAGCAGATTGGATTCAGCGAAGTAGCTCCTTGGACTGTGCCCAGACCTAAGTGCCTTTTGCACCTGACACAGTTCCCTAAGACAACGACTCCACCTGCGATGTACCAGCAAATGTTTTTATCTCTTCTTGACTCCTATCCTGACTATGCTAAAGTGTATACCGACGGTTCTAAACTTGACGACGCTGTTTGATGTGCGTATATACTCGGTGGCACGCAAGTGTGTTTCAAGCTAAACTCACTTTGCAGTGTTTTTACATCAGAGATGTATGCCATCCTTCGAGCCATTAATTTTATGAAACATGACGACCGGACTAGCTTCCTATTATGTTCCGATTCGCTTAGTTCTATTCAAGCACTGCAAACGCAGTACCCCAAGGATCACCTTGTACAGCAAATACAGGGTGCTCTCCTAGACCTCCATCTTCAGGGTACAGATGTCCTGTTCTGCTGGGTCCCAGGTCACTCTGGGATACCAGGGAACGATCAAGCAGACAAAGCTGCCAAGGAAGCAGCCCTAAAAGTCAAAACAGACCACAGAAAAGTCCCAGCATCCGACTTAAAACTATTATTCAAGATGGAGTCCATGAAGATGTGGCAGTCTTCATGGGACGGCCTTCTTGAGAACAAACTAAAGGCGATTAAACCCCGCGTTGGAACATGGCAATCGTCAGCACGTCGATCTCGGAGGGAGGAGGTCGCCGTTGCTCGACTACGGATTGGCCACACACGATTGACCCACGGGTTTTTAATTAATAGAGAGGAAAAGCCACAATGTCACACCTGTGACGTTCCTCTAACAGTCCATCACATGTTGATGGACTGTGAAGAATATCACCAAGCACGCCGTCGTCATCGTCTCTCGAGTGATCTCAGTGAGGTGCTCGGAGACGATGAGAAGTCGATTGACAAGCTGATCAATTTCCTGAAGGACACTGACACCTTAGATTTTATTTAGTGACATACAGCATCACGCTGTAAGAAGTTTTATCATAGACAAGTAGTTAGCTATAGTTTTAGACGAGCCAGGGCCAGTATTTATAAAAACGGCACCTGGCTCAATATGACCTCAGTTTGCACTGTAATAGTAGCTCATATTTTATATTTTATCCAGACTGTCTACTAGATTTTACATAATTGACTCGCACTAGCGTAGAACCTAGTCGATTTTAACCAAGAGGACAATGTTATACACCACGACTTCGCTTAGCGATAAATACATTTTATTACAACATATTGTTGTATGACTTGGCTGGCGCTGATAACCTCGCTGTTGAGCGCCATAAACCATAATATCCTATCCTGTCTATTTTTTATTTGATGAGTTTTTATTATTTATGTGCACTTACTATGTGTAGTATGACTGACCCGCGCAGTCAAGCCATTGTTTGGCTCTGGTAAAATTTGTGGAAATTGTTGATAATAAACGAAGTTATTATTGATTCAGAACAGAAGTAGGTAATTAGGTACGTATACTTAGAAAAACGTACGCGCCTAATAGGTACCCTAATATAATAATTATCAATGCATTGCTCAATAATGCAATATTAATTCAATAATTCTAATAATTCATTGTATTCTAATAAGCCAGATGAGCTAGGTGCTTTTTAATTATAGATTTGACTCAGCAGTATTCAGCCCCCAGCCTGCTCTCCAGTTTGTGTTTACATTACATCAAAATTGATAACTATTGTTAAGGTTGATAAGGAATGTCATAGTTCCGTCTTTAAATATTTGGTGATGGTTTGACAAATAATGTATGTATTGATTTGTGTTCGTGGGTTTTCGATATACTTCTGTTTCAACGGTACTCATATTTCTTGAGAACAAATGTGGGATTTAAACTTAACCCCGAATGCATTGTTTATACAGCCGAACTATATGCAATCCGCCAATCCCTTAAATTTATTCAAAAATCACAAAGCAAACAATTCTTGATATGTTCCGACTCCCTGAGCTCTCTTCAATCACTTGATAAATTCTCCCCGAAACAACCAATTGTCCAAGATATTCAAACTATTTTAAATGACCTTAATAGCAATGGATTTATAATCACCTTTTGCTGGATCCCTGGCCATGCAGGGATAGCTGGTAACGAGAAAGCCGACCAGACAGCGAAAGAAGCTACACTCAAACCTGACCTAGACTATCGATGCGTTCCATCCAATGATTTGAAAAACCAATTTAAAGAGCAAATGAAGAATATTTGGCAAGATAAATGGAACATTGTATTAAATAATAAACTTAAATCTATTAAAGCATCGATTGAGCCATGGAAATCATCATCTAGGGAGAATAGAAGAGAAGAAATAGTTCTTACCCGCATGCGCATAGGCAACAGTATACTCACCCATAGCTTTCTGCTACGTCGTGAGGACCCGCCTGAGTGCGATGAATGTCTGGAGCCGCTAACTGTCCGTCACCTGTTGCTGGACTGTGACGGGTTCCGGGATCTGCGGCGCCGGCTGCAGATGCCGCGGGACCTGGAACAGATCCTGGGGAACGAGACGAAGGCAGTCGACCGCCTGGTTAGCTTTCTTAAGGAAGCCGGAATATTTTATCTACTCTAGGACTTACCTGTGATAACCATCTGTGATTTAGACATAAGTATATTTTATTGTTTTACACTATTTACATATTATTTTAACCCGACTCGGATGCAAGTATTTATAAATTATAAATCATTTATAAAATTATAAATCACATCACATTGTGTGATGTGTATTTTAACTTACCATCTAGTCTTTATACGTATTTACCTTTTTATTTATCCACACTTTTGTGTGACGTATATTTTAACTAACCATCTAGTCATTATACATATTATTTTATATACGTATAATATCACTACATGTTACATTTTATGATATATTATAATGAATTCGGCGCAACATAACCTCGTCGTTGACGCGCCGTTAAACCATAATAATCTAATCTAATCTAATTAGCAGGAAACAAAAAATAAATATATTAGAAACATTATGAAAAATCGTCAAAAATGTAAGTTCATTAAATTACAGTTCATTGGTTTTTCCTCTAATTTTCCTGACCCAATGAGTTGGAACCAGAAATGGAATATTACTTCATTATTATTATCATAATTAATGTAAAATTTTATGTAGCATGTTGTCAAAATAGTCTCTTTTCAGTTTAAACAAAAAAAAATTTGCAACAAATGCTCTCTTTAATATTCCACTGGCATCACTTGAATGCTGTTGTCGGAAGTAGAGCACAATACAAAATCACAAGTGGATATTAAACTGATATTATCTATGTTATATATAAAACAATGCGGCCGAGGAAGTGCTCGATTAGTTTCACCACGTCCAGCGATTGGCTGAACACCAATGCCAATGCGCAAATCTATGCAAATCCATGTCGGTCATTGGTTGTCACGTCAACAATCTCCTCCTTTTCTTCTTTACCACGTTACCTGTTGCTGAAGACCTGAGGAGCAAATTATATATAAATGTATTGGCATGTGGTAACAACCCATGTGCCATGCCTAAACTCTGTAGTCAGGTTTGGCTGGCATTTCTGTCAATCAGCTATAAACTGTATTAATATGTTTTAAAGTGACGTACCATGGTTCTTCACAGCGTAGATCTATTTCAAGTGGTGATATGTCATCAAGTTCGAGTGATAGGTCTTCTGGCTTGAAACTGTGTGGATATTCTTTGTAGCGCCATCTGTTTGAAGAGTCAATAAAAGCCTTGAATCAATGAAATACTTTGAACAACTTACTTTTTACAAAACTGCCCGAAGATTGCCTCTTGACCTCCATCAGGGAAGCTGCCTGGTATTGGTCCATGTTAAGTGTGAGATCTGCTCACTGCAGTATACGACACGAGCACCAGTCTCTAGGGGCAGATTCTTGTGGTCACAATCTGGAGAGAACAAAAACACCTTGCCTTAATCCATTGAATGTACTATGGTCCATAGAATGCAAGAATATTAGAAGGCTTTATCCCAAACAAATTCCATGACAGAAATGTGTGTAACTCAGTGGCATGCCCCTTCATCTGAAGGTGAAGGTAATAACGGCGTGGAACTACACTAGGCGGGTTTCGATCGGAATGGTATAATTTACATTATTTCGTAAACCCCCTTTACGAAAAGGTCTCTGACGTTTTTGAAGCATTCTTTCTTACTATCAGCTGATATCATCCGAGTGGATCGAGTGGCGTCTGTTTGCAACAGGCTCCTGGTTTTCTGACAGAATCGGTACAGAATCTCTGACGTTTGTGAAGTACACGTTTGTGTATATAGCCACTGTATGATAATGGCCTACATCTGTTGTTGTAGTACTGTTGTTGACGTGAGGAACATTTTTCCTCAGTAATTCACTAATAACACTTAACTATTCCCCCCGACGGCTGTCACCTTATCGCGGTGGTGGGGTTTGTGTTGGCCAATGATCCATTGCAGCTACGCCGGCGAGCATATGCTCATGTGTAAGGGCTACCCATACCGGACAGATAAGTGGTGAGGCCCAGACAAAGAGCAGCCAGGGTCGGCCTAACCATGCCCTCCCTTGAATTTGCGGTCCCCTCGGGCCGGCCTTCCCCCTCGAGATGGTGATCCCGCTAAAATCGGGTTCAGCTGGCCCGAATCCTCGCACCCCCCGGTCCGTCCCCAATCCGGCGTGGCCTTCCCACCAGTGCTGGACTCCCCCGGATCGGGCCCGTTAGGTCGACCCCCTCCCCTTTCCCTCCAATTATGATCAACAATGTTAAATATAACAATTAATGTGCGCAATATAACCTCGTCGTTGACGCGCCGTTAAATCACACTAATTGTAATTGTAATTCGCATGATAAATATCTACCAGATAAATACCTACATTCAAGTATACATATATGTAGAGGAAGAGTGGAGAGCAGCTCTCTCATTGGCTGACCGCTCCACTCTCTCAGAAGTTGACAGTGTGTCCGGTATTTTACATGATATTCATAGCACGGGCGAGTGACAGTGTTTCAACTTGCCTGAATGGTTAAAGATCACCATTATAGAGTTATTCACAATAACCAAAATAATTAAGTAGTAGCCTAATACACAGATTGAGCTGGAATACAGTTGTTTCGATTAGGATAGGTATCCATGATGTCGGAGACCGCGTATGCGCATGGCACACTGCTTTCAGCTTAGAAGCTGTCACCTTGTCACATTTTAATGACATTGTCAATGACATTTTATATCATTGCAAGTAACTTGCAAATACAAATAAACTTTTTTTTTCCTCAATTGCATCTTCGAGAGTCAAGCAGTCGTAATCTTTGAATGGGCACTTGACCTCCATCATGGAATTGTCGTCGACTAGTCCGTCTATAAGAACAAAAATATTAACAATGTCCACTTGTTACAATAATTATAATTTAGTAATTCATTGCAAACGTACCTGGACTGGCACCCAAGTATGGCAGGTCGACGTCCACAAAGAGCCCACAATCCCTTGAATGAATGCCGTGGTCACCGGCCATCCTTAGCTTTGCCTCTGGCTCGTACAATAAGCCGTGATCAGTGTATTTGCTGGAGAACGAAGCCTAGATGATGGAATGAACGGTCCCTGCGCAAAGTTGTGGGCCTCATCTTGCAAATGTGGCCAGAGTGAGAGGTTGTCAGTCGCTTGCGTCGCTCCTGCCTCCAGAGATTGTTGTTGGACTGCCCGACCGTCTGCCTCTCAAGCTCTTTGATTTCCTCGGGAGTCTTGGAAAGCCTTGCTAGATACTCTTCTTCCGTAACGGCCATATCGTCCTCCAGAGGATCAACGGGAGCCTCCAGATGGTTAATTTCATAGTCCACATCAGCTTTCCCCGCCTTGAGTTTCCTGTGTGACTTGTGTGGCTTTGGATGCAACTCCAAGCGGCGTCTATTAGATCTAGTAAAACTGGAATGCTTTTGAGTTTCTTCCGCTACCTTCCACGCTTTAAAAGAGATCATGTTATTAAATTTAAGCTTTTTTCTCAAATATATAGCCATGTATGGTAGCCAAATGTGTAATCAACTGTTTTGTATGATAAAATATGCTAGAACAACTTTTAATTAGACACTTATTTCGGGCCAGATTACCAGATTTCTCCTGACCACAGATATTTAAATGCTCGTTACATTGCCTATTAGCATAGGAACTATTGCATACACCACATGTTCGGGGATATACTGTTAGGTTTCCACCACCATTACATCTGGGTGATTTGACAGGGCATCCTTGAGGAGACTGGCTGCCAGAAGAACAAAACAGAGTTACATTTATTGCACTGGTACTTTCCTTCGGGATCGGTGAGTGTCTCGGGAGCTGTGAACGCTGAGGGAGAGAAACAAACCGAGAACTCGCGGCTTCCTCTTGCGAGGTACAAAGACCGGAGAAAGCATGCAAGAAGAAACGCCCGTACAATAGCTGTCACCAAGAACACGTAACTTATTCACACTCTCATACATACATACATTCACCTGGGGGACCTTCACCTGTGGACTTCATTGCCATGACGAGACTCGGCATCACTCAGATATTCGTACAGCTCCTCTTGTTCGTCGTCGGCGTCCTCGACGTTGCCGAATTGCTGGGACATGGTCGTTGTGGTTAACTCATGCGTTCCAGGAACTCCCGGACGTGCAGTCTATTGGCCAGGAGCTCGTCAGTGGCGACATCGATTCTGCTGTCCTGATGGCGGTACTTTGGTCTCCGCGGCGGCATAGGTTCCCGGTTATTCTGAATCCCTTCGAACTTCATCCTATGTGGAACTCTATTTTTACCAGGGACTCTGTGAAGTAAACCGTTTTAATATTAATACTGAATTATTGCTCACATCATTTGGGTTTTCTTCTAAATAATGTTAAACAAAGCGTTCTTATGTTTTATAATCGTATGAATTCTCTACTCGAATAAAAAAATCTGAGTTTTATTATTTTATAACAAACCTATGAACGACCAAATTCCACACGGCACGTTGGACATGTAACGGGAGGTTATCGCTGTAGAAGGCCTCCACGTGGTTGTTGCTCTCCTTGAACACCGACAAACCGGTCACGCCGACGACAGGGAACCATGAGATCGCATGGACGCGAACAGTGGAGAGCGTTTTCGTCTGCAAATGACTCTACGCATTGCAAACCGCTCATCATGCGAGTTGCGGGCAACAATGGTAGACTCCTTGGAACGCTCTCGAGTACTTTTCGTGACAACAGTAGTAATGGGTTGCCTAGACTGTCGGTGGAGACGAAGCATAAATCCGGGTTCGAGTCTCTTTGCCAACGTGCGTCATAAATTTTAAAATTATATTTAAAATTATTATTAAATTATTAGTTTTTTAGTAATAATATTAATATTTATTAATGTATTGTACACAAAGAACAAACAAGACATGTAAGTTACATTAAAGTTCAAATGAATTGCTCGCAAGCTTTTAAAATAACACTCACCAAGGCAATGAAAAACTCATGTGTCTGTGACACATTAAACAATGTTCAATGCTGTTTTTGCGGGAGCCACATTATCATAATATTTGTCTGAATAATATGGAGCCTTTTGCGTTTCTTGATCGGGGCCTGAGAGGAGGGACGTCCAGCTGTCACTCTCTAGTTAATACTTCTAATCGGAGGATTAATCGACGTAATTGCCAATGCTGTATAGTAACAGGCTTGCAGTTTGTCTTGATGCAAATGCTTGGCCTCGGCACAGTTAATCCATTGTTACAATACTCCTCCAAGGTGGCCTAGGACAGGGTATAGTAATAAACTATGTAATAAACTAGTAATAGACTAGTAATAAACTAGTAAGAAACTAATGACACCACCAAGGATGAACCCACCGAGGTTTGGGAGCCACCAAAGAGAAGGAGGAAGAGGAAAGCGATCAAGGCAGAAGCCGAGCATACATCTTCAGACGTGCATCTAGCTTTGGAACCTGGTGTGGTGGTAGTAGGAGTCAAGAAGAAGGCTGTGCATGTGAATGAAGCACTTGGATGGAGTCGTGACGATGAAGAAGAAAATGAAGAGAAACCAAGTCAGTGCTAAGGGTGAAACTGCACCACTGGTTTCAGTCGCCACAACACTTCCTGCCATTTCTATTACCCCCGTGGTCTCTCCCGCCATAACAATCCCTCGTACGAAATCTGTCGTAACAGTCACTCGCGCAGAATCAGGCACTCCCGCTCTCATAGTTGTTATGGCCGAGCCAATCAAGAGGGCTTAGGAAAAAAAAACATTTTTAGTTTAGTTGTAGAAGATTAATTGTTTGGAAGAGTTTGGGATTTTGGTGATTAAAGTAAAGATATTTTAAAGATGTATTTACTGGTTCCCATTATTATTTTATTTTTATATTATTGTGTGATTCAATAACTGGCATTCATCAGCTTTTCAACAATACAATTATAAACAAAATGAACTGATGCATTGTTGCTTTCTATCATTATAGTGTGTTTCCAAGACAACGTAATGAATTTTTATTACATTGCATTAGCTTGTCACCGTAGTCATAAACATCGTCATCTTTCTGAAGCTGTCGCAAATTCACATTCCTTCTTGTTTTCTTCCAATTGTTCTACCTTCCAGTCTCATGCTTGTTCTGAATCTTTCTTGGATTCTTACAGCAAGCTTGAAAGTGTCCCACCTTATGGCATAGCCTGCACTTTGCATTGACCTTGTATGTCCCCGATATCCACAAGCAAAACATGTGATGTGATGTGATGCATTAGTCTTTTCTTCAGTTCCTTGAACCCGGTTGATAGTCGAAGCTGTCGTTGATGGTAACCTTGGCAAATCTCTGTCTTTCTGATTGGCATCTTCCCAGGATCTCGATGTTGTCAAAACGGACTCTAGGGTCATGTCCGGCCCAATATCAATAAGTTTTCGCTTCAATTCTCTTGAAAAAACCTTATCGAGTATTTAATCTGGCAAATGTTCGTCTAATGTTAATGTTCGCAAATGCTCGTTGTTCGTTGACAACACAAAACCACAATGTAAAGTTTGGCGTCGTAATCTGATATCAAATTTGTGAACTGTTTCTCCCTCCTCTTGATGAAACGCTCTAAATTTGATCCTTTCATACGGAATGTTATTTGGTGGTGTGAACTTTGCAGTCAATGCTTTAACAGTTTAGCCGTATAAACGTCCTGTCCTCTTGCAGGCACAATGTTGGGCAGCGCATGGAAAATATCGAACATCCATTCCAGCTTCGTATAATAAAGTTGCATTCTTCCTGTCTGGCTTTGTGGTGTTTGTGCTAAGTAGATAATACTCGAAACACCTCAACCATCTCTTACCAAGAGATGTAGAATCACCGTTACAATCAAAACTTTTGATTGTACCTACTACTATTATCTTTTGCCATGACAAATAGCAGAGATAATCTAAAGAAAACTTACTGTCAACAGTTTCAAAGTTTTACCCTCGTCGCCAATATAATATCCATCCCGGTATTACCTAATAAAAAGTCAACATCAACTTCCTGCTTTTAATGTCGCTTTCGTCGAGTTTTATAAAACATAAGACAATCAGTGAGCAATGTTAAATACAGACCAGGTTAAATATAGGTTTTATTTAGGTTAAATAAATCCATTATACTACAACAATGTATATTTATTTGATGGACTTACCATCAAGAGGTAATGTTTGCAGACATAATGCCATTACATGCACTGTGTTTCTGTTCGTTTTGCAATCCCACATTCCATGATGTGTTCAGCTCTGATAATTACACACTTCTAGAATTAAAATAATTTTTTAAAACTATTTCCTTGGTTACAATGATTTCAAAGATGGTAATAATCAGCATTTTAACAATTCGTTTCTAAAGATCTCAGATTGTTGTGCCCTAAGTATTGTTCAAAGCGGTGTAGACTGCCTTCCTGCTTTGTTTTTAGGTCCGCAAGGCCTGCACTGAGCTCTTTTTTTATTGTAGAAGTTCTTCGATTTTCTCAGTATGGGCTTAAAAGAGCCTCTTGTATCTGAATAAATACCAACTGCAATATGAAAAGAATCTGTCTGTTCTCTGTTCTGTTCTAAATCTGTATCTGTTCTGTAACGATACTTGTCACCGAGGCTTCTACGGCGCCTACTATTGCGTCAACAATAGTTTTCGATTTCAAAGCTTCAGAGACTGCGTTTACTATGAGCTGGGTATTTGAGTTTAAAATATCAACAACACGCTGTTGTCAAGTGTCTTGACCTATGTCCGCTGTCTCCGATTTCTTTGTTTTCGGGGGACCCATTGTTGTTACTTGGCAGGTTCTAGGCAGGTGAGTGTAGTGGTCAATGGGCCATGTACTTCACTATTGAACCTTCCAGTGTGTTCAACATTTCCCAATAGTGGTGTGAATTGTGTCCTTAGCTGTTATCTGTACAGTAATCTCCTTGTTCTTTCACAACATTTTCCCCCCTTTTGTTATCCACTGCTCATATTCGGCTTGTTCGTCGGGAGCAAACAATTGATATGTGATAATGTTTTCTTTACAGGCAGGGCATTGCCTAAACAGACATTGCTCATTGCTGGAATCACGGCACAGGCTCAAAGCTCATTTACAATATCTTTTAGCGTCTGCTTTCAATGACTTTCATTAACGACATTTTCTGATCAAGGGCTTCATACTTTCATGTGCAGCACACGGACATGTGTCCCTTCCAGACACTTATGGTTGCACAATCCAAAATGACCGAAGCATACAAAAAAGGTAATATCCAAAGTGTGTAATTATGATCTTTGGGGAACTTCATATGCAAGTTATGGAGGGCTTCATTTAAATATCTCTTCTGCTTCTTCAATCCCTCCCGTGTGATGGAGTCCCGCTTTGCAGAACAAATACGGCTGTTTGCATCAAGCTCTAAAAAGTGTTCTATGTCATCAGACACAGCCCTTCCTTTAAATGCATTGGAATACTCTAATATGTGATTTCATAAAACTGAAAACTGTAGGTTTTTAATATTTTTATCTGCTGTATATTTGAGGAGAGTGGAGTGGCGGAGGTAAAAAGTAATTTCAATATTATTAACGAATCAATTAAGTTCGCTTATAAAGAAACCCATATTCATGACAAATAATCAATGTTTTTTCACAATGTTTTCGTAATATTTTTAAAATATAACACCTGCCACAACTTGATATTTTTATAAGCTCTCCTTATAGATCGCAGCAATTGCTTTTGTTATTCGTTTCACTATTTAGAATTTTTTTAATATATAACAGAATTAACATCCACGTTGGGGATGTTGCATGTTCTGTGCTCACTCATCAACGCGTTACACTGAGCGTTTACCTAGTAAATAAAACTTGTGAAGATCTAAAGATCGTGAAAACCTGTAATTCGCTAATATTGTGGTAACTCTATAATTTCCCTCAACTATAGTATAGTGAACAGGGTATCAAGGCGTTCAAAACAGATCTATGATTCGGACTTGTACTTTTATGAAATATTTCACATAAATGTCAATAAATTCAATAAAATTTAATAATTGATTTCAATCAATTGACCCCTATCAAATGGATCCTTCGGCTTCTAAATAGAAACTTGCCAACACACGTTTAAACGGCCCCATGATTTAATGAACTTTAAGATTCTTCAAATATTTCACATAAATGTCAATTAAATAATCCTCGACGGCTGCCACCTTATCGAGGTGGTGGGGTTTGTGTTGGCCAATGATCCATTGCTGCTACGCCGGCGAGCTTAAGCTCATGTGTAAGGGCTACCCATGCCGGACAGATCAGTGGTGAGACCCAGACAAAAAGCAGCCAGGGTCGACCTAACCATGTCCTCCCTTGAATTTGCGGTCCCCATCGGGCCGGCCTGCCCCCTCGAGATGGTGATCCCCCTGAAATCGGGTTCCGCCGGCCCGAATCCCCACCGGTCCGTCCCCATTCCGGCCTGGCCTTCCCACCAGTGCTGGACTCTCCCGGATCGGGCCCGTTAGGTCAACCCCCTCCCAATGTCCTCCACTTAATTCAACAAAGTTTAAAGTAAAATAATTAATGTGCGCAATATAACTTCGTCGTTAACGCGCCGTTAAACCATATTAATCTATCTAATCGAATTTATTTTTATTCATAGTTAGCAGGAAACAATTAAATAGTGAGTCACTCAGGTTACACCCTTCGGTTATAATGATATTATGATGTTCTTCATAAAAGATTAATATAGTAAAGATTTTAGATTTGTGTCTGAATGATATATCATTTTAGTTTTTAATTAATATTAATTTATTTTAATTAAAAATTAATATTATTTAATTAATAATTAAATTATCTAGTTAATTATTAATTAAATTAAACTTAAAAAAACAGTTCAATCGTAAATTATCATTGCTGGTACTTAAATCTCATCAACAAATGAATAATGCTCTCTCTGATTGACTAGAGTTGGTGGCAAAATCTTTCTCAGTAGATGTTGACGCTTATACAATATTTCATCCACACAATCCGGCAATTTCCAGAAACGTCCGATTCTTGCCATCACTTTCACTTTGAAATCACCTTGTTCCAAGTTCAAATGAGTAACGATACCAGGGTACTTCACTCCCTCATACTCAACGAGAAACCAATCGTCTACTTGAACTTGATTTGTTTCATGTCCGCTGGCCAGATCTTGTACTTCAATAGCATATTCTTCGTCAATGGCATCATCAGTTACCACTTCAATGTCAACATCATTTGCATGCTTGGTCAGCAAATGCGTTGTGATGCAGCTATTCTTGCTGGACATAAAGTGGCGCTTTGAGATTTCATTGACATTGGAAGAATTCTTGAACACTGCCTCGAGTCCCAGGTCATTGTTCCGTTCCATTTTCTCTTCAGGGGCCATGTGGATTACTTTAACTGTACAAAAACAAAAATTGTAAAAAAAACTGCCAAGCACATACACGCCTAAAAGGACTGAGATCTAAAACTAGAGGCCAAGCAAAATATTATTAAAACAATTTCGCTCTAAAAATTCATGAAATCATTTCGCCAATTTAATACCGCCAAGCACAACATTACTACCGTTGTGGCAAAATTTCCCATTCATTTAACAAGAAATTACAATTTACAAATTACAACAAATAACAATTTCGTCCATCACAGTACACTTTCAAATATATCGTACTAATTATTACACAATCATATTACTTAAACATTCAATATTAAATCAACAACATTAATTTAAAAAGAAAAAAATGTAATTTAAAATCAACCCAAAAAATAAAAAATAAAGCTTGGCGCATTGGGTCAAGAATAATTAAAATTATGAAGATGGTGAGAAGGAGCTGAAAGAAAGTAGAAGCCAACAAAGTCCTTGCAAATTCAATGCGCCAAGCTTTATTTTTGATTTTTTGGGGAAATTGGGAAATTTTGCCACAACGGTAGTAATGTTGTGCTTGGCGGTATTAAATTGGCGAAATGATTTCATGAATTTTAAGAGCGAAATTGTTTTAATAATATTTTGCTTGGCCTCTAGTTTTAGATCTCAGTCCTTTTATGCGTGTATGTGCTTGGCAGTTTTTTTAATTTTTTTTTTGTACAGTATTTCAGTGATTTTTGTCCTTTATACCGCTGCTTTCATTTCTGGTTGAGTAGTAATTGAAAGAAAGTGTCATTATGATTATTGATTGTGAAAGTATAATCATAGTTCGTTTGTAATGTAATTGTTGTGCATGTCTTTGGCGAAATGGATTATTAACATGTCAATGTCGTGTTCCTTTAAGATGAAGTAGGTGACGACTTTGGGGGCTTTGGACGTGCAGGTGGGGAAGAGTACATATGATGTAGGCATTCCGCATTACATGTAGTATGTGCAGCGGGTTGTCTATATTGGTTAGTGGGAAATCCCTTGCATAGTGTTAAATGTGATAGGGCCGAAATATATCTTAATGAGCTAGTAATGAGGGAGTTGAAATAAATAGTGTTGCATTCCAGTAAAACGCGAAGATTAACGCATCAGCTAATACACCGAGCATAATGGAGCCTTTTGTGTTGTTTCGTGTATAGTAACGGAGTCCCAAAGATTGTAAAATGAAGATATTTTAAGTAAATGGCACTAATTAAGCACTAATTCTATCCGTCGTATGTTTTCGAAATTTCGACATGGGGAGTGGCACGCCCCATAAGTTTTGTCCCTGAAACTTTTTAGGGGGTGAAGAACTAATTCAACGACACTAATTGGCACTAATGAAGGACTAATTTGAGTCGTCATTTGTTTTAGAATTTTCTACATGGTGGGTGCCACCCTCTATAAAATTTTTACCTGAAACTTTTTAGGGGATGAAGCACTAATTCTGGGTTGACCGGCACTAGTTAGCACTAATTAAGCACCAATTGGATACGTTGGTTGTTGTCGAATTTTCGACATGGAGGGTAGCAGCGTGAACTATAACTTGGCACCCCCCAAAGTGTTTTCCCTGTAACTTTGTAGGGGATGAAGCATTAATTGTGGGTTTAACGGCAATAATTGGCACTAATTAAGCACTAATTGGATCAATCGTTTGTTTCTGAAATTCTGACATGGGGGTGGCAGGTTCACGAACCTTGATAATACTAAATCTTGTAACAGCGTGAGGAGAACATAAATTGACCAATTTTATTTCCATTGATAGCACATTATTTCACTGAAATAATCATGTTATTATAGTTACAGCAAATTGAAATGATGAAAGTTCGTTGTCGTCATCTCCCCTTGGGGAAGGAGGATAATGTAGAAGAATAGTGAAGTACAATTACAAAAACATTTACAAAAAATAAACAAAAAACAGAGGTGCGTGCCAAAAGAGCGCAAAGATGACGCTGGCTTTTCTCTCAAAAGTAATATAATCAATTATTTGGTATGGATCTTATATGCCACAGCCTGGCGAACAGCCGCACCGACGTGCTCCTGGGTCTCTAGCCCCAAGTTGGGGACGATGATTTGAAGGGACGACGAGCTTTGGTCTGCCGTGGTGTGTGTACTTCAACATAGCCTCCTTTTTGGCGTTGCTGTTAATAAACACGCATGTGCCTGGCACAAGCTCAGTCTGAAATTAAGGAATAATTCAGATATATTACATAAATATAAAGAAAGAAATATTAGAGAAAGAAATGTGAAAGAAGTATTAGGAATTAATTAAGGAACAATTAATTTTAATTAAAATAATTTCATCGACTAAAAATATACGAATGCACCATCACATTGTCACAACATGTGCTGGTCGTGAAAATGAGGGGCCCGCCTTGATAATCATACCTAAAAACAATTAAAACAAATAAAATGAAATAAAGAAATTTCCAACAGAGATACATTTGGACATAATTTTGTCCAAATTGATGAGTTCGTAGATTTAATTTACATTTTAGTAATCGTGTTAAAGGCTTACTATCGGGCTACAGTTTCCTTTACGGTTTTTGGGCGTCGAATAATAATTACACCGGTATTTATATAATTATTATAGTTTAATTTCACAAGGACATTACATCTTATCAAACTTCCATTTCAAGACAACTTCCAACAATTAACAATTCTCTCTTCTTTTGTTCTTTAAAATTACTACAGCTTGCAAACCTAACAAACACATGAACTACTTTATCGACATACAGTCTGGCCAACATTAATAGCTAACACTCGGCCAACCTGAAATTGATCGACCTCGATCAAGAAAACATGTCCAGTTTTACAAATTATGAAGTTAAACACAATAAAATAATCAAATTAATCAATAACATAATCTTTCAAATAATCTGGCTGTCTACGAACGCGCTTTTCATTTACTGGATTAGTTTCTACGTCGTCTTCTTCTTCACTTTCATTTTCTTCCTCCATACATTCATTCTTCCAAGGCTTCAACTGAGAAACATGTGCAGTTGAACTATAAAAATAGCCTGTTTTTCCTTCTTCTTTCTTCAAGATTCTTATCAATTCTTGCAGATCGGCGTCTCCATGCTGAATCATAAGGACGTGGTCTTCTGTGTTCAGTGTCAAGAACACATCGAATCGTGATTCAATAATGTTCTCCATTGTGTCGGTTGCTTCTTCGGACGGAGCGCGACTCAATGCGTCGACGTGATTCATTTTAATACCAGGGCGATGACGAATCTCTCGAATATTAAACTCTTGGATCAGATTGTACCAACGTGCAATTTGCGGGTTCAGGGTCTTGTGAGTATTCATGTAGACAAGTGATTGACAATCCGTTATGATTGTGAACTCGAGGGGCAACAGAAATTGACGCAGTCTATCCAATGTCCAGACTATTGCCATGAGTTCTAGTTTTGACGAATGATAGTTGTGTTCTACAGACGTTGTCTTCTTCGAGACACAATACACTAGATGCAGTTTTCCATCAGTGCCTTCTTGAAGTAGCATCCCTCCCAAGCCATCTGCTGAAGCGTCGGTGTGAACTTCCGTTCGGGCTGCAGGGTTGTACAACATCAGAGTCGGTTTCGATACTAATGCGCTTTTTAGATCATCGAATGCTTGGTCTTGTTCAGTATTCCATACAAAAGCTTCACTTTTCCGAGTTAGTCTTGATAACGGTTCGGCTATTCGTGCGTAATGCGGAATAAAACGACGAAAGAAACCTGTCAAACCTAACCAACGCCGTATCTCGTGAACGTTCTTCGGCTTTGGAAACTCTTCAATTGCGATTAACTTACGATTGCCTGGCTTAAGGTGATTCGTCGAAATTACAAATCCCAGGTAGTCAATCTCTTCCTTTCCAAATTCACATTTTGACAATTTGCAAGTCAAACCGGCTTTTTGCAATGCGGCAAAAACAAGTGTTAAACGCTGGATCATTTCGGTCCAAGATGACGCAGGGATCAATATATCGTCCAGATAACAGAGAGCAATCGTGTTACGCAAATCTCCTAACGCTATGTTCATGGCACGTTGAAATTCACTAGGAGCATTGGTCAAACCAAACATCATGCGTTCGAACTGACCGGTTGTATCTGGCGTTACAAAGGCGGTTTTCTCCTTTGCAGAATCTGCTAACGGAATTTGCAGATATCCATGTGCGAGATCAAGTACAGCATACATCTTACTGTTCGATAGACGTTCCAACATGTCGTCTACGTTCGGAAGGGCAAATTTCATCTTGACGGTCTGGAGGTTCAAACGGCGATAGTCAACTACCATACGATATTCACCTGTTTTCTTTCGGACTAATAGAACAGGACTAGCATACGGGGAACGAGTATCGGTAACTATTCCGTTTTGCTTCCACTCCTTTACGATTTTGTTTATCTCGTCGCGTTCTTGTGCAGTAGTCTTGTACGGTCTAGAAGCTACGGGTTTACTTCCTTCTTGTTCAAGAATCTCCATTTTTACAATGTTTGTGCATCCTAGTTCATGCATGTTTGTAGCAAAACAGTCACGATACGTATTAACTAGTTCCAAAAGTTCTGATTTTTCAGTTTCAGTAATCTTCGGTCCTACTTTCAAGTCTGCAATCTTGATCGGTTCGGGAAGATCAGCGGGAAGATCATCGTCTTCACTTATCGTATAAATATCTTCTACTATGTCGGCTCGCGTCATGCATTGATCTTTGCGAACTTGTTGGTCTTCATTTGTCATGTTTACTACAGGAATAGTAGTTTTACCGTATTTCAATTCAAATAAAGCATGACTTGTGTCATACTTAGCGTTACCACAGACTATGAACGAATTATCATAATCTGATGCAGGGGCTTGTACATTGATAAAACTAACCGAGTTTCGTGGAATTAGTTCATCATTTACAGCTTTCAATGGTAATCGGTTTGACGTAATCGAAAGATTGAAGTTGCGAAACATTTCATCTTCTCGATATGCGATGACAAAATCGTTGTCGACTTTCGCATACGCAATGTGCGGCAGGTCAAGCCATGTTCGTCCAATCAGCATACTGACAGAGAGCGCTGTGTCAGGCACTACTAAAATAGTAACATTCTCTGCAGTTACACCATCAATTGTAATTTTACGTGTTACCTTTCCTAAAGGCTGCGTTGCTTTGTCAATATTTCCGAAACCATACAAAGACGATGTTGATTCTTCTAGAACCATACCACATTTCAGTGCTGTTGTTGCACGCATTATACAACTAGAAGAACCTGAATCCATAAATACCGTGATTAGATGATTATCAATGAAAGCATTCTTCAAGTACTTGCTTGAAGTGTTACCATCTTGCATATTATTAACTTGGCTTACTACGTCATTAGCTGAGCTTGCGGAAGATGACGATTTAACTGATGCGCTTCCGGATGAAGTGACTTGACAGTGTTTCTGCGTGTGTCCCGTACCACGACATTTCACACAGAAAAGGGTCCTCTTGGGATCGGGACAGTCCTTACTAAAATGTCCGTACCGGTTGCAATTGAAGCAAAGCGATTCTCCTGATTGATTTTTAAGGGGTAATTGCTTTTTATCGCATTGTTTCGATTTAGTCGGTGACGGAACTTCGGTCTTTGCTCTGTCTTGAGAATCATTTTTTTGCGAAGTTTGCGGATTTTCTGTTCGCGATGGTGCTTTAAAATCTCTTGGTTTTGCAATTTTGTCATATCTGTCGTTTTCAAGTTTCTCAAATTTTTTTAGATCATGATACAATTCGTCAATATCATAATGATTACAACTCATTAGCATTGCGCTAACACTCTTAGACCACAGTCCTACTAAGATTTGGTGTTTAGATTCTTCAAAGGATAGTTCTAATTGCATACAATATTGTGATTTTTTGTGAAAATACGAAGATGAGCTTTCTCCTTTCTTTTGACTCAATTCTTGGATTTTTTTCCAAAGATCAGCTTTACTGCTAGTTGATGTTATGAATGTTTTTTGGAAACGGATTTTAAACTCTTCCCAGTTAGGAATATCAGCTTTTCGTGCATTATACCAATGCAGGGCGGATCCTGTTAAATGGCTCTTCGCATTTTCTAGTGTAAAACTTGATGGCCATTTGTGTAACATTGCAGTAGTTTCAACTGACTCTAGCCAATTCTTTGCTTTGAAACTCGTGCCCTCTTCGAAAACTTTGATATTCTTTGTAAGATCTGGCATTACATGATAGTTAGTGGATTGCGAACTTACAGTTTTGCTGAGAATGTTCATATACATTTCATCTCGTCGTCTGTTCTCTTCCAACATAATCTTGATGAAATCTGTGGCATTCATGTTGTTGTCAGGTGTATTGATGTTTTCGGTCAAATAGTTGTCGGTAGTAGTTTCATCATAGATTTCATTTACTTCTTGATCATCAGTATTTTCATGTTGCAAAGCGGCTGCATTTGCCAGAATCTCCAACGATGTAGACATCGAGTTATGTCTTCTCTTGAATATCCGAATTAGATAAATTTATAATCCCACACTTCTGAATTGTTAAAGGCTTACTATCGGGCTACAGTTTCCTTTACGGTTTTTGGGCGTCGAATAATAATTACACCGGTATTTATATAATTATTATAGTTTAATTTCACAAGGACATTACATCTTATCAAACTTCCATTTCAAGACAACTTCCAACAATTAACAATTCTCTCTTCTTTTGTTCTTTAAAATTACTACAGCTTGCAAACCTAACAAACACATGAACTACTTTATCGACATACAGTCTGGCCAACATTAATAGCTAACAATCGGTTCAATTCCAGACGAGTAAACGAGTTCATAATCATGAGTCTAGACACAGCACACACAGCTAACTGTAAAATATAAATGCATCTAGATCACATGTCGTGCTCCTCACTCCACTCCCCGTTACAGCTACAAGTCACAGTCCTAGAGATGAAGTCGGCGCTCGCGCTTGCGCCACTGGATGTGCTTTACCTTGACCCCGACAGATGTCGTGCTCCTCACTCCACTCCCCGTTACAGCTACAAGTCACAGTCCTAGAGATGAAGTCGGCGCTCGCGCTTGCGCCACTGGATGTGCTTTACCTTGACCCCGACAGATGTCGTGCTCCTCACTCCACTCCCCGTTACAGCTACAAGTCACAGTCCTAGAGATGAAGTCGGCGCTCGCGCTTGCGCCACTGGATGTGCTTTACCTTGACCCCGACAGATGTCGTGCTCCTCACTCCACTCCCCGTTACAGCTACAAGTCACAGTCCTAGAGATGAAGTCGGCGCTCGCGCTTGCGCCACTGGATGTGCTTTACCTTGACCCCGACAGATGTCGTGCTCCTCACTCCACTCCCCGTTACAGCTACAAGTCACAGTCCTAGAGATGAAGTCGGCGCTCGCGCTTGCGCCACTGGATGTGCTTTACCTTGACCCCGACAGATGTCGTGCTCCTCACTCCACTCCCCGTTACAGCTACAAGTCACAGTCCTAGAGATGAAGTCGGCGCTCGCGCTTGCGCCACTGGATGTGCTTTACCTTGACCCCGACAGATGTCGTGCTCCTCACTCCACTCCCCGTTACAGCTACAAGTCACAGTCCTAGAGATGAAGTCGGCGCTCGCGCTTGCGCCACTGGATGTGCTTTACCTTGACCCCGACAGATGTCGTGCTCCTCACTCCACTCCCCGTTACAGCTACAAGTCACAGTCCTAGAGATGAAGTCGGCGCTCGCGCTTGCGCCACTGGATGTGCTTTACCTTGACCCCGACAGATGTCGTGCTCCTCACTCCACTCCCCGTTACAGCTACAAGTCACAGTCCTAGAGATGAAGTCGGCGCTCGCGCTTGCGCCACTGGATGTGCTTTACCTTGACCCCGACAGATGTCGTGCTCCTCACTCCACTCCCCGTTACAGCTACAAGTCACAGTCCTAGAGATGAAGTCGGCGCTCGCGCTTGCGCCACTGGATGTGCTTTACCTTGACCCCGACAGATGTCGTGCTCCTCACTCCACTCCCCGTTACAGCTACAAGTCACAGTCCTAGAGATGAAGTCGGCGCTCGCGCTTGCGCCACTGGATGTGCTTTACCTTGACCCCGACAGATGTCGTGCTCCTCACTCCACTCCCCGTTACAGCTACAAGTCACAGTCCTAGAGATGAAGTCGGCGCTCGCGCTTGCGCCACTGGATGTGCTTTACCTTGACCCCGACAGATGTCGTGCTCCTCACTCCACTCCCCGTTACAGCTACAAGTCACAGTCCTAGAGATGAAGTCGGCGCTCGCGCTTGCGCCACTGGATGTGCTTTACCTTGACCCCGACAGATGTCGTGCTCCTCACTCCACTCCCCGTTACAGCTACAAGTCACAGTCCTAGAGATGAAGTCGGCGCTCGCGCTTGCGCCACTGGATGTGCTTTACCTTGACCCCGACAGATGTCGTGCTCCTCACTCCACTCCCCGTTACAGCTACAAGTCACAGTCCTAGAGATGAAGTCGGCGCTCGCGCTTGCGCCACTGGATGTGCTTTACCTTGACCCCGACAGATGTCGTGCTCCTCACTCCACTCCCCGTTACAGCTACAAGTCACAGTCCTAGAGATGAAGTCGGCGCTCGCGCTTGCGCCACTGGATGTGCTTTACCTTGACCCCGACAGATGTCGTGCTCCTCACTCCACTCCCCGTTACAGCTACAAGTCACAGTCCTAGAGATGAAGTCGGCGCTCGCGCTTGCGCCACTGGATGTGCTTTACCTTGACCCCGACAGATGTCGTGCTCCTCACTCCACTCCCCGTTACAGCTACAAGTCACAGTCCTAGAGATGAAGTCGGCGCTCGCGCTTGCGCCACTGGATGTGCTTTACCTTGACCCCGACAGATGTCGTGCTCCTCACTCCACTCCCCGTTACAGCTACAAGTCACAGTCCTAGAGATGAAGTCGGCGCTCGCGCTTGCGCCACTGGATGTGCTTTACCTTGACCCCGACAGATGTCGTGCTCCTCACTCCACTCCCCGTTACAGCTACAAGTCACAGTCCTAGAGATGAAGTCGGCGCTCGCGCTTGCGCCACTGGATGTGCTTTACCTTGACCCCGACAGATGTCGTGCTCCTCACTCCACTCCCCGTTACAGCTACAAGTCACAGTCCTAGAGATGAAGTCGGCGCTCGCGCTTGCGCCACTGGATGTGCTTTACCTTGACCCCGACAGATGTCGTGCTCCTCACTCCACTCCCCGTTACAGCTACAAGTCACAGTCCTAGAGATGAAGTCGGCGCTCGCGCTTGCGCCACTGGATGTGCTTTACCTTGACCCCGACAGATGTCGTGCTCCTCACTCCACTCCCCGTTACAGCTACAAGTCACAGTCCTAGAGATGAAGTCGGCGCTCGCGCTTGCGCCACTGGATGTGCTTTACCTTGACCCCGACAGATGTCGTGCTCCTCACTCCACTCCCCGTTACAGCTACAAGTCACAGTCCTAGAGATGAAGTCGGCGCTCGCGCTTGCGCCACTGGATGTGCTTTACCTTGACCCCGACAGATGTCGTGCTCCTCACTCCACTCCCCGTTACAGCTACAAGTCACAGTCCTAGAGATGAAGTCGGCGCTCGCGCTTGCGCCACTGGATGTGCTTTACCTTGACCCCGACAGATGTCGTGCTCCTCACTCCACTCCCCGTTACAGCTACAAGTCACAGTCCTAGAGATGAAGTCGGCGCTCGCGCTTGCGCCACTGGATGTGCTTTACCTTGACCCCGACAGATGTCGTGCTCCTCACTCCACTCCCCGTTACAGCTACAAGTCACAGTCCTAGAGATGAAGTCGGCGCTCGCGCTTGCGCCACTGGATGTGCTTTACCTTGACCCCGACAGATGTCGTGCTCCTCACTCCACTCCCCGTTACAGCTACAAGTCACAGTCCTAGAGATGAAGTCGGCGCTCGCGCTTGCGCCACTGGATGTGCTTTACCTTGACCCCGACAGATGTCGTGCTCCTCACTCCACTCCCCGTTACAGCTACAAGTCACAGTCCTAGAGATGAAGTCGGCGCTCGCGCTTGCGCCACTGGATGTGCTTTACCTTGACCCCGACAGATGTCGTGCTCCTCACTCCACTCCCCGTTACAGCTACAAGTCACAGTCCTAGAGATGAAGTCGGCGCTCGCGCTTGCGCCACTGGATGTGCTTTACCTTGACCCCGACAGATGTCGTGCTCCTCACTCCACTCCCCGTTACAGCTACAAGTCACAGTCCTAGAGATGAAGTCGGCGCTCGCGCTTGCGCCACTGGATGTGCTTTACCTTGACCCCGACAGATGTCGTGCTCCTCACTCCACTCCCCGTTACAGCTACAAGTCACAGTCCTAGAGATGAAGTCGGCGCTCGCGCTTGCGCCACTGGATGTGCTTTACCTTGACCCCGACAGATGTCGTGCTCCTCACTCCACTCCCCGTTACAGCTACAAGTCACAGTCCTAGAGATGAAGTCGGCGCTCGCGCTTGCGCCACTGGATGTGCTTTACCTTGACCCCGACAGATGTCGTGCTCCTCACTCCACTCCCCGTTACAGCTACAAGTCACAGTCCTAGAGATGAAGTCGGCGCTCGCGCTTGCGCCACTGGATGTGCTTTACCTTGACCCCGACAGATGTCGTGCTCCTCACTCCACTCCCCGTTACAGCTACAAGTCACAGTCCTAGAGATGAAGTCGGCGCTCGCGCTTGCGCCACTGGAGTGCTTTACCTTGACCCCGACAGATGTCGTGCTCCTCACTCCACTCCCCGTTACAGCTACAAGTCACAGTCCTAGAGATGAAGTCGGCGCTCGCGCTTGCGCCCACTGGATGTGCTTTACCTTGACCCCGACAGATGTCGTGCTCCTCACTCCACTCCCCGTTACAGCTACAAGTCACAGTCCTAGAGATGAAGTCGGCGCTCGCGCTTGCGCCACTGGATGTGCTTTACCTTGACCCCGACAGATGTCGTGCTCCTCACTCCACTCCCCGTTACAGCTACAAGTCACAGTCCTAGAGATGAAGTCGGCGCTCGCGCTTGCGCCACTGGATGTGCTTTACCTTGACCCCGACAGATGTCGTGCTCCTCACTCCACTCCCCGTTACAGCTACAAGTCACAGTCCTAGAGATGAAGTCGGCGCTCGCGCTTGCGCCACTGGATGTGCTTTACCTTGACCCCGACAGATGTCGTGCTCCTCACTCCACTCCCCGTTACAGCTACAAGTCACAGTCCTAGAGATGAAGTCGGCGCTCGCGCTTGCGCCACTGGATGTGCTTTACCTTGACCCCGACAGATGTCGTGCTCCTCACTCCACTCCCCGTTACAGCTACAAGTCACAGTCCTAGAGATGAAGTCGGCGCTCGCGCTTGCGCCACTGGATGTGCTTTACCTTGACCCCGACAGATGTCGTGCTCCTCACTCCACTCCCCGTTACAGCTACAAGTCACAGTCCTAGAGATGAAGTCGGCGCTCGCGCTTGCGCCACTGGATGTGCTTTACCTTGACCCCGACAGATGTCGTGCTCCTCACTCCACTCGCCGTTACAGCTACAAGTCACAGTCCTAGAGATGAAGTCGGCGCTCGCGCTTGCGCCACTGGATGTGCTTTACCTTGACCCCGACAGATGTCGTGCTCCTCACTCCACTCCCCGTTACAGCTACAAGTCACAGTCCTAGAGATGAAGTCGGCGCTCGCGCTTGCGCCACTGGATGTGCTTTACCTTGACCCCGACAGATGTCGTGCTCCTCACTCCACTCCCCGTTACAGCTACAAGTCACAGTCCTAGAGATGAAGTCGGCGCTCGCGCTTGCGCCACTGGATGTGCTTTACCTTGACCCCGACAGATGTCGTGCTCCTCACTCCACTCCCCGTTACAGCTACAAGTCACAGTCCTAGAGATGAAGTCGGCGCTCGCGCTTGCGCCACTGGATGTGCTTTACCTTGACCCCGACAGATGTCGTGCTCCTCACTCCACTCCCCGTTACAGCTACAAGTCACAGTCCTAGAGATGAAGTCGGCGCTCGCGCTTGCGCCACTGGATGTGCTTTACCTTGACCCCGACAGATGTCGTGCTCCTCACTCCACTCCCCGTTACAGCTACAAGTCACAGTCCTAGAGATGAAGTCGGCGCTCGCGCTTGCGCCACTGGATGTGCTTTACCTTGACCCCGACAGATGTCGTGCTCCTCACTCCACTCCCCGTTACAGCTACAAGTCACAGTCCTAGAGATGAAGTCGGCGCTCGCGCTTGCGCCACTGGATGTGCTTTACCTTGACCCCGACAGATGTCGTGCTCCTCACTCCACTCCCCGTTACAGCTACAAGTCACAGTCCTAGAGATGAAGTCGGCGCTCGCGCTTGCGCCACTGGATGTGCTTTACCTTGACCCCGACAGATGTCGTGCTCCTCACTCCACTCCCCGTTACAGCTACAAGTCACAGTCCTAGAGATGAAGTCGGCGCTCGCGCTTGCGCCACTGGATGTGCTTTACCTTGACCCCGACAGATGTCGTGCTCCTCACTCCACTCCCCGTTACAGCTACAAGTCACAGTCCTAGAGATGAAGTCGGCGCTCGCGCTTGCGCCACTGGATGTGCTTTACCTTGACCCCGACAGATGTCGTGCTCCTCACTCCACTCCCCGTTACAGCTACAAGTCACAGTCCTAGAGATGAAGTCGGCGCTCGCGCTTGCGCCACTGGATGTGCTTTACCTTGACCCCGACAGATGTCGTGCTCCTCACTCCACTCCCCGTTACAGCTACAAGTCACAGTCCTAGAGATGAAGTCGGCGCTCGCGCTTGCGCCACTGGATGTGCTTTACCTTGACCCCGACAGATGTCGTGCTCCTCACTCCACTCCCCGTTACAGCTACAAGTCACAGTCCTAGAGATGAAGTCGGCGCTCGCGCTTGCGCCACTGGATGTGCTTTACCTTGACCCCGACAGATGTCGTGCTCCTCACTCCACTCCCCGTTACAGCTACAAGTCACAGTCCTAGAGATGAAGTCGGCGCTCGCGCTTGCGCCACTGGATGTGCTTTACCTTGACCCCGACAGATGTCGTGCTCCTCACTCCACTCCCCGTTACAGCTACAAGTCACAGTCCTAGAGATGAAGTCGGCGCTCGCGCTTGCGCCACTGGATGTGCTTTACCTTGACCCCGACAGATGTCGTGCTCCTCACTCCACTCCCCGTTACAGCTACAAGTCACAGTCCTAGAGATGAAGTCGGCGCTCGCGCTTGCGCCACTGGATGTGCTTTACCTTGACCCCGACAGATGTCGTGCTCCTCACTCCACTCCCCGTTACAGCTACAAGTCACAGTCCTAGAGATGAAGTCGGCGCTCGCGCTTGCGCCACTGGATGTGCTTTACCTTGACCCCGACAGATGTCGTGCTCCTCACTCCACTCCCCGTTACAGCTACAAGTCACAGTCCTAGAGATGAAGTCGGCGCTCGCGCTTGCGCCACTGGATGTGCTTTACCTTGACCCCGACAGATGTCGTGCTCCTCACTCCACTCCCCGTTACAGCTACAAGTCACAGTCCTAGAGATGAAGTCGGCGCTCGCGCTTGCGCCACTGGATGTGCTTTACCTTGACCCCGACAGATGTCGTGCTCCTCACTCCACTCCCCGTTACAGCTACAAGTCACAGTCCTAGAGATGAAGTCGGCGCTCGCGCTTGCGCCACTGGATGTGCTTTACCTTGACCCCGACAGATGTCGTGCTCCTCACTCCACTCCCCGTTACAGCTACAAGTCACAGTCCTAGAGATGAAGTCGGCGCTCGCGCTTGCGCCACTGGATGTGCTTTACCTTGACCCCGACAGATGTCGTGCTCCTCACTCCACTCCCCGTTACAGCTACAAGTCACAGTCCTAGAGATGAAGTCGGCGCTCGCGCTTGCGCCACTGGATGTGCTTTACCTTGACCCCGACAGATGTCGTGCTCCTCACTCCACTCCCCGTTACAGCTACAAGTCACAGTCCTAGAGATGAAGTCGGCGCTCGCGCTTGCGCCACTGGATGTGCTTTACCTTGACCCCGACAGATGTCGTGCTCCTCACTCCACTCCCCGTTACAGCTACAAGTCACAGTCCTAGAGATGAAGTCGGCGCTCGCGCTTGCGCCACTGGATGTGCTTTACCTTGACCCCGACAGATGTCGTGCTCCTCACTCCACTCGCCGTTACAGCTACAAGTCACAGTCCTAGAGATGAAGTCGGCGCTCGCGCTTGCGCCACTGGATGTGCTTTACCTTGACCCCGACAGATGTCGTGCTCCTCACTCCACTCCCCGTTACAGCTACAAGTCACAGTCCTAGAGATGAAGTCGGCGCTCGCGCTTGCGCCACTGGATGTGCTTTACCTTGACCCCGACAGATGTCGTGCTCCTCACTCCACTCCCCGTTACAGCTACAAGTCACAGTCCTAGAGATGAAGTCGGCGCTCGCGCTTGCGCCACTGGATGTGCTTTACCTTGACCCCGACAGATGTCGTGCTCCTCACTCCACTCCCCGTTACAGCTACAAGTCACAGTCCTAGAGATGAAGTCGGCGCTCGCGCTTGCGCCACTGGATGTGCTTTACCTTGACCCCGACAGATGTCGTGCTCCTCACTCCACTCCCCGTTACAGCTACAAGTCACAGTCCTAGAGATGAAGTCGGCGCTCGCGCTTGCGCCACTGGATGTGCTTTACCTTGACCCCGACAGATGTCGTGCTCCTCACTCCACTCCCCGTTACAGCTACAAGTCACAGTCCTAGAGATGAAGTCGGCGCTCGCGCTTGCGCCACTGGATGTGCTTTACCTTGACCCCGACAGATGTCGTGCTCCTCACTCCACTCCCCGTTACAGCTACAAGTCACAGTCCTAGAGATGAAGTCGGCGCTCGCGCTTGCGCCACTGGATGTGCTTTACCTTGACCCCGACAGATGTCGTGCTCCTCACTCCACTCCCCGTTACAGCTACAAGTCACAGTCCTAGAGATGAAGTCGGCGCTCGCGCTTGCGCCACTGGATGTGCTTTACCTTGACCCCGACAGATGTCGTGCTCCTCACTCCACTCCCCGTTACAGCTACAAGTCACAGTCCTAGAGATGAAGTCGGCGCTCGCGCTTGCGCCACTGGATGTGCTTTACCTTGACCCCGACAGATGTCGTGCTCCTCACTCCACTCCCCGTTACAGCTACAAGTCACAGTCCTAGAGATGAAGTCGGCGCTCGCGCTTGCGCCACTGGATGTGCTTTACCTTGACCCCGACAGATGTCGTGCTCCTCACTCCACTCCCCGTTACAGCTACAAGTCACAGTCCTAGAGATGAAGTCGGCGCTCGCGCTTGCGCCACTGGATGTGCTTTACCTTGACCCCGACAGATGTCGTGCTCCTCACTCCACTCCCCGTTACAGCTACAAGTCACAGTCCTAGAGATGAAGTCGGCGCTCGCGCTTGCGCCACTGGATGTGCTTTACCTTGACCCCGACAGATGTCGTGCTCCTCACTCCACTCCCCGTTACAGCTACAAGTCACAGTCCTAGAGATGAAGTCGGCGCTCGCGCTTGCGCCACTGGATGTGCTTTACCTTGACCCCGACAGATGTCGTGCTCCTCACTCCACTCCCCGTTACAGCTACAAGTCACAGTCCTAGAGATGAAGTCGGCGCTCGCGCTTGCGCCACTGGATGTGCTTTACCTTGACCCCGACAGATGTCGTGCTCCTCACTCCACTCCCCGTTACAGCTACAAGTCACAGTCCTAGAGATGAAGTCGGCGCTCGCGCTTGCGCCACTGGATGTGCTTTACCTTGACCCCGACAGATGTCGTGCTCCTCACTCCACTCCCCGTTACAGCTACAAGTCACAGTCCTAGAGATGAAGTCGGCGCTCGCGCTTGCGCCACTGGATGTGCTTTACC
>CAKOGZ010000152.1:0-17859 GCA_934045905.1 Leuctra nigra | reverse complement strand
ATGTCAACTATGCAGAGGTTCAGAAGGGAGGGGGGTTTGAATACTTAATAACTTTCAATGAATTTCATAAAAGAAACTATTGTGGATTTTTCGTAGAGAATGAGGAGGGTGGACGGTGAACTGGGAGAAGAAAATGAAGGGATGGGGTCGACATATTGTGAAGATGTAAGAGAAAACAGGGAATATTGTATCAACTATCTAGAAAGACGTTATGTAATAATTGACTGGGAAAGTTTACTAGGAGGTTCTAGCACAAGTTGTATAGAATCTTTACTAGAAAAGGGGATATAACCCACAATAATCTGTTTTCTTGGAAATGTATGTATTAAGTTTTCAAAGGTTCAATAAATGTATGTATAACCCAAGAATTAAAGTGATTTTTGTGAAATCTATTCCATTGCAAGTGTTATTTAATAGGCTTTTTAAAATGTACAAGGAATCTATGAGAAATCATAGAAGAGAATCTATGAGTGAATTTGAATTACTATTTGGATTATTTTACGAGGGTTGTGTTTGTATTTGATTTGTACGAGTTTTGTTTGTCTCTTTGACTAATTAGATGTACAAAGCACATAATTAGCAAATAACAGTAAATTTAATTAATGTTATTACAGCATTATCCAAAGCATAACAAATTTATTTTTAAACCATTACAAAGTGGCATTACAATTCCCAACCAATTAAATAAGTATTTTAATTAATCAAAATAACAGTGTTGATGAACACGACTTTATTTTTAGCAACGATGACCAAACAATTCCCCGGCAATTAAACACAATATCCATCAGTGTTGAAACTCCCGGGTAAACACATTCACATCCGTGCAAACTCTCATTCCACTGCGGTTTGAAATCCTCGCCAAGATTTCCCAGGGAATCAAAGTTGATCACTAATGACTCCCTATCCTTTGTTAGTACACACACCAGCCGCTCTGAGAATACCAGCGTCTCAGTCGACGGCTGATTTAGTTAGCGGTTGCATGGATCATTAATATTCATAAGTCGGGTGGTAGGGGGGGGGGATCGTTTTCAACCCCCCCGACGCCCAGTGGGTGGAAAAACCGGTAGGGAAAATGGCCTGTGGGGTGGATGGTTGTTAGAGCTGTGGGAAGAGGCGGTGATGGTGAGAATTGAACCCAAGGGCTTCAAGTTTTGCAGGGTCTGGCCAAATAATTAAATTTGAAAGTAAAAATGTGTGGAATTTTTTCGAAATGAGATTTTGTATTTCAAATTGCAAACGAAATAATTAAGTGTGATTTTACAAGTGGTGGCAGAAACGGGATTTATAAAAATTAATTTTATAAATTAAAATAACTACGTTATATGGGTGTAAAATCAAATTTAACGCCATAATACCTAACTAGGAAAACGCTCTTTGTAACGCGTTGATGAGCGAGCACTGATACGCTCAATACATCGAAACGAAATTCTGTTTATCGAAAATGTCCTTAAAAGCCAATAATTCTTGAATTTCGTCACAGACTTGTATGAAAATTTCCAACAATTCCTAATATATTGGTCCCAATAACCACGCAAAGTTTTAAGTTGATCGATTGAACCTTTATGATTGAACGATTCCTTGTTAATTTACAAAAATCACAGGATCTCGTTCAAAAAATATTTAAAATGTCATATCAGTTTCATATTAATATACGTTTGAAAGTTTCTGCTCTAACAACCTTGAAGTGAAGATCCGAAGATGCCGTGAAATGTGAAATTCGAGAAATATGACAGCCAACACGCAAAATATCCGTAAACTGTCAATAACTGTTGAATTTAAACACAGTTTAGTCTGAAAATTGTCAAAAATACAGATAATGTTGGACCCGATGACCATGCACATTTTTAAGTTGATCGGTCAAACGGTTCTGGTTTAAATTTCAAAAAGAACATGAAATAATTTTTTAAATTTTAACCAATGGGACGATTTGGCTGAAAATTTGTAAAATAAGAGACAATGTTGGTCTTAATGACCATGCAAAATATAAGGTTGATCACATTTGTCGAAGACCATTTTCATTTTTCAGCCTATCAGGAGATGTTTATTTAAATTTTAATTTAAATAAACATCAAAAAAATTTCAAAAAAAATTTAGGTCAGCAAACAGAGAAGGTTGTCTCTACATGTGTGCAAAATTTCAGGTCGATCGGTGAAACGGTGCGATTTCTATTGCTCCATTTAGCAGACAAAAAAAAACAGAGGTCCGTGTCATAAGAGTCGAAAGGAGACGCTCGCTTCGCTCGCTCAATTAACTAGGAAAACGCTCAGTGTAACGCGTTGATGAGCGAGCACGGGTACGTGCAAATTCTCGAACCGGAAATGCGTACATAACGCAAAGAAAACATACACATCCATATTAAATTGAAATATGATCACTCAATCAATAAAAAAGTATGTTATGCTTTTCATCGAAACTTGAAATAACATCTAAGCACCCTGGTAAATATAGCAAATCAGATTCAATTCAAGTGGCACTGGAAAACATTACTTTCGATACTTCATTACTGACAGGTATAAAAAATGCTAATAAGTTCATACGTTCTTAACTGATTGGGATGAAATTTTGTAAAATAAGAGACAATGTTGGTCTTAATGATCATGCAAAATATGAGTTTGATCAGATTACCGAAGACCGTTTTCATTTTCAGCCTATCAGGAGACATTTATTTAAATTTTAACTAATGAATGGATTTCAAATATAATTAAGGCCTGCAAACAGATAAGGGTGGGTTTACATGTGTGCAAAATTTCAGCTCGTTCGAAGAAAAACTCTGACCTGTATAGCCAAAACATGAATTTGATCAGAATTATGGAAGACCGTTTTATTTTTTCAGCCTATCAGGAGATATTTATTTAAATTTTAACCAATAAATGGATTTAAAAAAAATTTGGGTCTGCAAACAGAGAAGGTTGGTTTTACATGTGTGCAAAATTTCAGATCGATAGGTGAAACGGTGCGACCTGTGTATCGGCTATTAACAGACACAAACAAAAACAAAAAAAAATACAAAAAAAAAAAAAAACAGAGGTCCGTGCCAAAAGAGCCAAAAGGAGACGCTCGCTTCGCTCGCTCAATTAGTGTATATCTGTTTAAATTTTAATATTATTGTGACTTTTTTATCACTATTTAATTTGAATAATGCCCGGAATAAGGGCCGGTATAACCAAAGTTAATCTGAGCCGGATTATTTAAATATTGGACTATATTGGCGGCACAGCCAATCAGATACCTCAAAATTATTGAAACAGTTGAATTTAATCCAAAAGTTAGTTAATCCAGCACAATTTAACTTTGGTCATTCCGGCCCTAAGTTGAATAATATTCTTGTTATAAAGATTGCTGGAAAACTGGAATTATATCAATTTCTTACGTTCTGTTCTCAACAACCTATATATTATAATGGTGTGATCCACATAAGTGTAAATATAAATGGTGTCAGGTGTAGGTATACATAAAGGCTGAAAGTAATTGCATTTCAACATACTGATAACTTGATAGCAGACGGAGAAATATCTCGTCATTAAACTCACTCGCGGGAGATTTGTGACGTCATTAAGGAAACGCTCCGCATAAGTTACTCGAGTTATACAATAGTCATTCGAGGGGGCGGTGGAAAACGCGCGAACATTTCAAAAACTTGCGTTCCATTCTTTATAGCGGCAGTTAGGTGGTAATGAACGGTGAATTGCGACTTGGGAGTTCTGAATCAAGTACTGAGCCACGTTTCACGCGACAATATTACGAAATATTTGAATTAATTAAGTGAGCATAGCGAGCGTTACTTCATACTCTTGGCTCTTTCACTTTGTGAATTTGTGTATTTACTTGTGTTTTGGCTGCATTTTCCAAGCATTAATCAATCTGAAATTCAAGTTTTACATGAACGTTTTGACCATCATTTTAGGTTTTTTCTTTTACAATTATCAGACAAATTGTTCACAACTCTTAGAGCCTTTGAAACTAAGATTATTTATAATCTTATTTTGAAATATTTGTAAAATGTATTCAAAAAAATTCAAAGACAAAATTAGCACTGCTTCTTTGACGCATATCGTCTGCAACTTTCACACAAATATTAATTTGTGCGCAATACGAAGGCTGGCTTATCAACGCGTTACATCAGAGCATTATCCTAGTAAGTTATAAATTGAAACAGTTCAAAAGATCATAGATAAGCTTAGGGGCACGACGTCCGCCCTTGTTTGGATAGTTCCTTGTTTTTGTTAATTGATTTTGAGTTTGTTCAGGTAGTTACTGCGACGAAGGTCATTGTGTTTCTCTGATCGAGTTGAAAATTGCAAGATAATCAGTAATAACTATCAACATTTTATAACAAATTTAAGTCACACTAATTGGAAAAGAACCAGAGTTACTAGAAACATAACTGTCAACATGAATCGATCGAGAAAGTTAATGAATCACAAATTTATCTCTTGCAAAATGTTTGGGCATGTTTTCACTCAAGTGTCTATCAGAATGCTACCTAAAGTCACGGGAACGCTCCGATTATCAACGCGTCACACATAGCGTATTCACGCTAACAATAACACTATATATCAAAACCAAGATTCCAATCTCGCAACATTTCAAACAGGCGATTATACTCGCTTCGATATATCTCGAATCGAAGTTGAACAGTCGACTCTCGCAAGAGCAAGGTTGTGAACCACACCGGGGGTCTCGTAAAGTCGGCTTGTGCTGGAACCAGGGGGGCAAGCTGGACAATCCATGGGGGGGGGGGGGATTTGGCTGGATTCCAGTCGCTCCAACAACTACGCGACCATAAACTAGTAGCAATTGTTGTAATAACAATTCATTCCTATACTTTGTTAGCGGTATTAAAACTACTTTGTTGTAACTTTGCAACTATCTAGGAAGAATTACGACGTCTAGAAACGGAGCAAAATACACATTTCAATTGACGAAATTCAAGAGATAGTTCGAGAAACATATTACTAATTCAATATTGTGAAATTTTCCTACATAGACCTGAAAAGCTTTGAGCTTTCTGATGTGAACATCAGTATTGTTAGCCATGCATTTTGAAAGATTACTTTTTGTAATATTCCAAGAGGCCATCTCATAAAAGCTATTATTAGAAAAATTCTCAAAAATAACATTTTTCATATGATTAGTGTACTTTAGAATGTATAGTGAATTGTGTTTAATGGTGCAAATCGGCTTTTTTCAATTGTTAGCAGCGCTCAAAGCTGCAAGTATCATAGAATAAAATGTCAGCAAACCAAATCAAAAGTGTTTTCAATGGTTCGTCAAAGGAATTGTTATAATCTATTCACTCTGACAGCTATAACAATGGTGTACATTTACTTTAAAACTGTGTTATAATTTGTTTTCTGTAATTAAAACTATGGCCTTTTGTAGAGCAAGTTATATAAATTAATTGAATACTTAAATTAAATCTATTTTTATAAGCATTTGAAAGTACTGAATAATCAGTACATATGATTGAATTATCCCTGAATTATTCTAATCTTAAGTTGAAAAACATAACCTAAGGGCAAAAATTGATACTTTATTCTTTGTTGACACAGAAGAGGAGATCAAACGGAGATCTAGGACTCGCTTTTTATCTCTGAACAGGAACCCGAATAACTGTAAGTCTCTTCGAAGCAAGTCATCGTTGAATGAAAGAGGAAGCAGTAAAAACTAGCCCCATAGGAAGGATGTTGCCACTAAAAGGAGAGGAACGAATGCTTCTAGTAACATCACCGTCTATTATGCTTATACCGGCTTTATGTGCTCGATGCAATAGGAGATAGGATTGATTCAGAGCATTGCTTTCATGTTCAGTTGCAATGTGAAGTTGCGTTTGACTGAAATGTTCTTTCTTAGATTGGAAGCGACTCGTTGGTGTAGAAATGTTTTCGTAATGCTGAGTAAACGCGTTGATAAGCGAGCATTCTACATACAAAACCACGGACAGATTATCCATCAGTACAGCTGGTTGTTGAATATACATCACATTTCCGGTGACATCAAGACACCAATCTTGCTAGAAATACTGGGTAAACGAACAATAAAATATATGTTGTGAAAAATGTACTTATCCGTTTGAGCTGTCATGCTCCAGGTTCGGACCATAACTGTTACTATTTTCTTCTTCATGTTCCGTCTGTACATTTGACCGTTCATCTGATCAAACTCGAATTTGGCCCAAACTCTTCTACTACATGTCCCATAAAATTTATATTTGCAAGATTTTGAGATAGAACTCCTTTTATTACAATTGTTTCGTTTGAGAAAATTAGTTAAATTATTTTGTCGATAGATTATAATATTGCCCAATTGTTTTGCTAAACTGACTAAGAAGAATTAATACAATCGTTTTTTCAATATGTTGCATCATTTACGACATAATTCAAATAGTTTACTTCCAACATTGGTGTATTCCGAATATTTTATTTTCTCTTAACAAAGATAGCAAACTTTAAACTTTAACGAAAAGCCACGTCCCTTTTGGTCAAGTTTCCAAACAGCTTATTTGTTTTTATTTCTCGTCCGGCATCAAACTTTACTGTATTCTTCGATTTGGAATGTAAATAACACAAATTTACTATCTATGCTTTTATGTACAACAGTAATTTTCTTATTCAAACACAAACTCGGCCAAATGCCAAGAACTTTCTCAATAAACCATACATTTGTTTGTGAAACGACATGAAATTCTGTGATTGGAGCACAGAGTCGAACTGTCTGAAATCAGTATACAGTGGTCAACTTTATGAACAACAACAATGGTGGAAAATCATGGCCTCATTTGGAACACGGGAATCGAATCCTGGACTCCTAAACTTACTCTCTCCGTATTTTATTAAATAATTTCATTATCAAAACATGAATAATAGGTGATTATGAACTCAAGTGATAGAGAATGTAAACATCTTTAATCAAAGGAAAATATCTGTGAGAGGTAGAAGACGGAAGTTCATTTCATGATTCTATAGAGTTGAGTTAAGAAATAGTAATTCTGCCTTCATCCAATCATATTTGTGATGGTGTCATGAGTAATTGTGAAAGAAAATTCTTCAATGTAACTGTATTTGTTGGCAATTGATAGATCTTGATTATGTCATTCCAAAAGTGTGCATAAGCAAATAATAAAATGGACTTACGGCCCTCAGACATAAATTGTGACTGTACTACAACTACCGTAGTCCCTTAAAACTCTTTTATTCTGTCATCTTTGAAAAATAACACATAAGGAATGATATATTAATCAAAATGGTCACAAAAACGCGACCAAAACTTGTATATTAAAACATCTGACATAACCGAAACAAAATCTATTGACGCCTTTTTCCTTCTTTAAAAAAACGCCTATAAATCGTTCGAAGAAAATTTAGTGACGCACTGAAATCGGCCTGAAGATGCACACAGATAGAAGGCCGTGAGTTACTGGCTGAATATGTATGCGTGTGGGGGGGTGGAGGGGGGGGGGGGGTAATGGGGTTAATGTGGGCGCGATAGTGGCCGGGGGGTGGGGGGGGGAGACACGTCGGGTTAGATTATTGGCTAAATTATCACGCTGTAAATCCAGACGAAGACACGAGGAATGGAACCTTTCGCACATAACAGTTTAGAATATTACGCGGGTAATGCAGGGGCATTCTAGAACTTTAACATATCCGAATCTGTAGGAATCCGATTCGGAATCCGATTCCAGCAGAATCGGAAATTTAAAAGTTATATAATTCGTGTGCTGAAATGTACTGATAATGGTAACCTTCGAGGAAACTACATTTTATTGCGTTGTCGATGTACATAATAAGTTCTTTAGTAGTGCTTAACGTCACACTGCTCCGCAGCGAGGCTAGTGGCGGCGGATGATTGATTATGATGATGATTGGGAGGTGATAGTGAAGAGTAGGTAATGATGGAAGGTGGGAAGGAGGCGGTCGTGGCCTAATAGTTGGACACCTTCCCAGCATTTGCCTGTCGACTGAAAGAATACCACGAAATAACGCCAACTACGCGGAAATCGAGCCCAGAACATCCGGAATTAAAGTTCAGAGCGTTACCTCTGAGCTTCAAACCTGTTCCGTCTCGTTCAAACTATAACAATATATCTAGTACAATGTAATCAATTTGTTCATGTACAAAATATGATCGAAACAGCAAAATGGGTTCTCACAAATACCCCCTAAATCTCCAAAGAGAGCTTGACGTGAATGTACCCTCGTTAAACCTTGGCTCCTGATTGCACTGCCCTCTAGGAATAGTTCACCGACATAATATCGCCATTAGGGCATATAAATTTAACTGCCTTGTAAGCAGACCTCTGTGCCCGAGCGAAACCTACAAACTCAGCTCCATTTTAAAGACCCACTGTTGAGATCAATCGCCGAGTTTAAATCTTTACCCTTTTGAAACGTTTTGTGAAATCCCAAAGCTCTCGATCTAGTTAGATGTACCACACAGTTATATCTTTACCTTCCACATTCGTGGTTAGTTTTATGACTCGAGGATTTTATGAGGTCAAAGAAGACGACGGTGGAAGATAAAAGTACGTTACTATCGTGACCGTTGACTGTTAAACTTCTATTACGTTTGGCAGTAAAAATCTATCCTTGATATAAGGAAATTGAGAAATTACTGTGATCCTGTACCCAGAGTGATCGAAAGTAGATGACAGTTTAAAGGGATAGAGGTAACCATGCTTGTCAGCTTACCGAAGTTTAGTGTCGTCATATCTGATTTTAACAATTCTTGCCTTAGAAGCAGAACGCCTGAAGTAAACGTTAATTATCCTGAGGTGAGCTAAAATACTAGTATTTCTAAAACAAGCTTCAAATATTATTTTTAAGTGGTCCTAGCAAAGCGCTCAGTGTTAGTCGTTGAAAAGAGAGACTTCGATATGCATTGATCACATTTTCTTCTCAGATTCTCAATCAGAAAAGTCATTATAAATTATAGATCAATTTTCTTGTGACACCAAGAGACCGATATTACTAAAAATTATTAGGTAAACGAACACGAGGACATTCTTGAGCTTTGACGTTTTGAAACCGTTTGCATTGTTCAAAACTTGAAAAGTTTACAGCAACTAGGCCTTAGCCTTCAACTTTTGTAAGCTTTATGCAACATGGCCACCTCTAGAAATAAAACTATTCAAAATAAATTGGTCCTATTCGTGACCTCGCTTGAGCCGTAACACAAAATGAATTCATACACAAAACACATAGATTCGAGCCATAAGTTCAATTACAGTCAAAATGAGGATATAATTTGTATGACGGTATAAAATGAGTTTCCACGCGTTAGGGCAGGATATAAACCCGATTTCCCTCTGACTCTGATTCTAACCTCTGTGCGACATGCTGGTCAGCAATGTGCGGTCACCCCCCCCCCCCCCCCCCCCCTCACGTGGGATTAGCGCCCCCCATGCAGCGTCGACAGTCAGACATCGTCGCGAGCAGAGCGCGGGTTCGATCCCAGACCACAGCGCGTAGCCCGATGTATTGAACACAGCGAGAGGGGAAGCCAATTGTAGTTCAATACAGTTGGCAATAGCTCTCAGATGACGTAGTGATGGAACGGGAACGTTGAATATGTGAATGAGTATGTCCAGACGGTGACGGAAGGTAAGAAAGTTAAATAGGTGTTAATTTGGTCTTGCGTCGCCGTTACGTTTACGTTACGTCGCCGTTACGTCAATTGTAGTTCAATCCAGTTGGCAATAGCTCTCAGATGACGTAGCAATGGAACGGGAATGTTGATTATGAGAAGTTCAAGAGTATGTCCAGACGGTGACGGAAGGTAAGAAAGTTAAATGTGTGTTAATTTGGTCTTGCGTCGCCGATACGTTTACGTTACGTTGCCGTTACGTCAATTGTAGTTCAATACAGTTGGCAATATCTCTCAGATGACGGAAAGTCGACGTAGCGATGGAACGGGAATGTTGATTATGAGACGTCGCCGTTACGCCAATTGTAGTTCACTTAATCTTCGTGAGAAATCTTTCAAAACGACGTATTAATCCTGTACCATATGTCAAGAAAATGTGGTCATTGTGAACTAATTTTCAAGATTTATCACTTCAAAGTACAGTTTTCTTTTCAGGTTAAGCTGCTTTTCCTTATATAGATTTCTTTAAAAGTCTACTACCTATGTCGTGTATCGAATCCATTATTTTATTCTATAATTTTTGAAGGTACACGTTCGTGGATATTTGACTGGTCTATGATGGATTTACTGCTTTCAACGATTTCCATATGAAAAGTGTAATTTTTCATATATCCATGTGTTAAAGACTGCATCTTTGAACACTTCATAAATTTCTCAATCATTAAAATAGATTTTTATGAAATTTTAAATTATTTGATTATCATATCCTTTTAAAAATACATGTTTGAAGATGTGTATCTAGCCAAGAAATAGTGCTGTAACTTTACTTTGAATTAAACTTGAGTAGTGAACTTGCATTTTCTTCCATTTTATTGTCTCAAAAAATGTTATAAATCGGCACAGTAAAAACTTTGCCGACTTAAATCGTATCCTCTACACTAAATCATTAAACCAAACCCCAATACTTAAACCTTCAATACATTTAATCTCAAGAATCAAGCACTCAAAAACTTTCCAAGACTCTTGTGAAATGACGACATTTATCAAGCAAGTGGATGTTTTCACGGCGGACCATTGTCAAAACTTACAAGATCCAGAGAAAGCATTCGTCAAAACGTATCAATTTCCTGTCGCTTTTCATTACTTTGTCGCTTTGTACCGAACAAGTTCGAGCAAGGCATTACGCAACCAAACCATGTCGCTGCTTTTACACCAATTCATCGTGCCACCAACTCTTTAAAGACCTTCCAAGAGAAGTCAAAAAAATGAGGGAGCGAGAGAAAAAAAACTTGAAAGAGCAAGTCAGTAAAAAGTCTTATATATCTGGAAGTTTGTGTGAGATAGAAAGAGAGGGTTTTCGTATAAAGTTGGGGAAAACGGTTGTGATTTATGTCATGATGGTGGCTTTGCTCCCGCTTGGGTTGGAACCGGGGACTTCGAATGTTTAATGGCTGGGTTTTGGAGAAGGGGTTGCATGCAATATTCACGTGAGAATTGGGCCCACTGGTGAGATCTGTGGTCTGTCCCTGCCCCCCGGGGATGTGGGGGGGGGAGATAAGATGTAGGGTCAAGTAATTAAATGTATGTGCAGGGGTTGTTTTTATAAACAGAACGTTTTGTCATGAGACAATATTGAAGCAATATTTTACAAATGTCACTCAGAATTGTAAATTGTAATTGTATCACCACATGACTGTGTGTGTAGTGTCACATTACTGTAATGGTGTGTAAATCGAGAATTTTGAGTTCATATTCGAGTTCCACATAGTCGATTTAGTGTGAAAGATGGAGTCGCATGCCACATTATTGACATATTTTGTTCATCATACTTCAAATAGTCAAGATTGGTAAGAATCACCGCCACGGGTGACCAAGGTGAGATACGATGTTCCTCCCGTTCTGCAAATGATTTTTTAGAAATCTAGTATGTGGTAAAAATATTGTGTTTCTCTAACAAAATCCAGGACTTGTAAAATAATCGCTCGAAATGTAAAGTTTTCCCAAAATTATTCTTTTACAGACAAAGTATTGCTCTGACAACACTTTTTGTTTGAAACTTTGTGTTTATTGACTAAATTTAATTTCAAACATATATCAAGTTCATCAAAATTCGTAAAAAAAAAAATATGAAAAAATGACATCTTGGAAAATGGCCGCCTCATAGTCTCTGCACGCTTTTGCAAAACTCGCTTTGATATCTCATATAGATATCATTTAATTTTGAATAGACTTAAAACTGAATTTGAAATTTTTTGGCCACATCCACATAATTTCTGGATTATAGTCAATTATTGTAATTTTTAAAAAGCAAACTCTGATTTGAATTACAGAAAAATAGTACCTGTAAGACAGTTTGAAAAAAAGCTCTTTGTGTCCATATTTTAATAAGACTTCATGTGTTATACAAAATGTGCACGTAGCATTTCGTATTAAAATAAAAAGCTCCATTTTATACAAAACTGTATTTTTAATAATTCTTTTGTCAACCATTTTCTTTGAGCATAAGGGCGTCATAAAACTATATGATAGCTATACTTTAGCACTTCTGTGACGCTATCTTTATGACAGTATATTAGAGTAGAACAAAGATTACAGTAAACTGTCTTTAGAAACATCGTCAACCCAAATTCCATTCGTCTTATAACTTCTTTAGAGTTTGCAGAACTTAATAGCTCCTTGCAGATATATAACATATTAGTGATAATAATAATTGAATAATAATACATCCCATTATTCCCGTAATGTGGAATGAAACTGTTACATTTATTAATTGAAATTCATATTTACTTCATTAAATCGTTAAATTTATTCTAATAAGATATTTATTTTGATAATAACCCACACAGTTACAAACAATTAAAATTATGAATTAAAATTCATTGAGAAATATTACTTTTAGGTGAAAAACTTCATTTAAACTTTAATTTGATAAAATCACACACGATTTCACGTGAAATGTCTACGTTTCTCTGCGCAGAAATGTGGACAAAATGAACTTTGGTATGATGTACCACATAGTTCAATTTTATGTAAAAAAATAATATAAACCCTCCCTCTAAATTATTTTAATAATTTAAATTTTCCTGAGACTTTGCTCTAAATACCCGCATGGGATTGATGAGAGTCCCTTTCCCCAGAAATCCAGTCGTCTTCAAGAGTGTGGAAAAGAAGTTCCATTTATCATTTTCAGACTAACGATTCGATGCTGAGTACGATGCTCTTTATTTGTCTTAAAACAATGTCGAACATTCAACACGTAACACTATAGTATCTTTTGATCTTCCATATTAAAGTAGTTGTGTAGTTGTTTTGTCCATCCTAAGTTATCTTTCCCTCCATATGAAAATGTCTGAAATATTGAGAAGTAAATAAGTGTGACAGTACTCACGATGGTTGTAGCATATCGTCCAGAGGCCCGACACAGTAATCTTGGCCAGATACTCTCTCTCCCCCGTCCCGTTGTACTTCTTGTTCATATGTTCCTCCGTGTGCAGCCACTGGTTCGTCGTCATCGCCACGCAGATGATCGCCAGCGAGAGGGTCACCGCCAACGGCGTCCACACCCAGAGACACGTGACGGCGGCGTCGAGGTGCGAGTGCGACGGCTGGTGCACGTGGACGTGGGGCGGAGGGTCGGGAGTGTCCGCCGAGCTCGGCGAGCGCATCATTGCGACTCTTGAAGTGGTCGATCAGGAACTGGTAGTCGTCGTTCAGAGGGACGTGACCGCGGCGGCGAGGACGGGAGTCAAGAGATGGCGGATGCATGACATAGCATCAACATAGCACGAGGCGGCTTCCTGGATCGCGACGGCTTATAGGGACCTTGGTTCGGAAAGGCGGCTTCCTGGATCGCGACGACTTATAAGGACCTTGGTTCGGAAAGACGGCTTCCTCGATCGCGACGACTTATAGGGACCTTGGTTCGGAAAGGCGGCTTCCTGGATCGCGACGGCTTATAGGGACCTTGGTTCGGAAATGCGGCGCCCTGGATCGCGACGACTTATAGGGACCTTGGTTCGGAAAGGCGGCTTCCTGGATCGCGACGACTTATAGGGACCTTGGTTACGAAGGGCAGGCCTTTTCGATGCAAAAAGCCAACCTTTTACTGTGAACCAAATGAGTTGAGAATCTTTTGATCTATTTCGGTTCAATTTTAAAATGTGAATTTTAATTTTTGCCTTAGCAGTTGTCCAAGGCGACGACTTATATTTATATAAGATAATTATGATCTTTTTTTTATCAAATGTTGAAACCCTTTAGGTATCAACTACGATAGGAACAACAAAAGTGTAGAAATTTGTCCGAATATAACGATTATATTAACGATTTTATAATATATTCGTATCGCAGATAAATGTGACTTTCAAATCGAAACTTTGGTACCATTTAGGTTTCAAATGAGTTTCAAGGAAAAACGAAAGTGTACACATTTAATTGTGCCTGAAGTCAAAGTTTAAATGTGGCAAATTCGTGGTTGTAACGAGCTTATTTTACGTTCAAACGTTTATAACGTTAATTACAACAAGAAGTGACAAATTGTATGCCGAGAGCTAAAACATTGCGATGAAAAGCGTATAAAAACGTACAAATTCCTAAAAACCTCTGGGCCGTGCTAAGCAACGCGGCGCTAGGAGCTCGAATTCTCTGACACTTTCGTCCGGTTATTTGTCATCGCCTGTTATGACGTCACGTGAAGCCTGTTTCCGGTCACATGGTCGCGCGAATCACGCGACAGAAGAAGATGATGCGAGAGAAGGAGAGAGAGAGACGAGGGAGTCATGACGACGTCTGGAGGAGGACGACGCGTACGAGGCGAGATGTGGCGGGCGACCAGCTGGAAGAGACAAAACACAGTGATTAGAAGTGTGCGTCTTGGTTTTAGCAGGAGGCTGAGCAAGTTTAGATGCTCTCTAATGGTAAGATTATGGCCAGAATGCTTAGCTTGATATTCTGTCCCGATTTTAGCAAATATTTACCCAGAATATATATATTTTGGAAATAATTTCATAGTTTGGAATAAGCTATTAGTTTTATTGTGTCCAACAGGTGTTTAGAACCCAAAAATTACTAAATTTTCGGGTTCTAAACACCTGTTGGACAAAATAAAACTAATAACTTATTCCAAACTATGAAATTATTTTCATTGAACTGTTCTGAATTCACGTCCATAGCCCTATTTTGTTAACAATTACACTGGAAAAAGATATTGATAAAAATCGATTAAAAAACTCTTCAAGGTCAAACTCACTATCCAGCCGTCTTAACCATGATATTATGACTGCAATCCCAGTGATTGTATTATATTCATAACTAGCTAATGACGAATATCATTTCTTTCTGCACTAATCATCATTTTAAAGGCCACGACCGCCTCCTTTCCGTCTATTCTTCATCATCATCATCTCCCAATCATCATCATCATCATAATCATCATCCATCAGGCAAGACAGCTGATGTTAGCGCAATATTTCAGTGATGTGGAATAACATACAAGCAAGACGCGGACATACTATCAAGTTTAGATGACAGCTGAATGAATAATGCTCTCTCATAGGCTGCATCTGTCACGTGATCTAACTTTACCGTCTTTTATTCGATTATCATCTAAAAATAGTTGAGCATGTGACGGCAATTATTGTGATTATATACATTTATATAACAAGATAATGTCGATTGTCATTTAATTCTGCACTAATCATTTCATGCAGCAAGTGTGACTCGAGTATTTTTTAAATATAAGCACCTTGATCACGGCATTCTTGAAATTAGTTAATTCTATAAAAACAAAAATATACTAACATCTGTCATGGGACACATGAGAAATCTTTTCACCATCTTTAGCATAACACGGAGCGTACGCTTTGACACCTTTCTGTCACTAGGAGCAGCCCAACATGTGCAACAAGTACGTAGAAAATGCAAGTACCAAAGATTTCGACACTTCAGTGACAGTTCAATTCCCGACTGGCACAAAACAAGACAAGATTACATCTGCATAAAAGAAGACGCAGACGAAAATGTGACGTTCGCGAAAAAAAACGCAAAACAAAAGCGTTCTGCGCCAACTTTCCGCGACCACCTCTGCGACCTCGACGTCAACAAGATCGCCTCCCCCACCCGCCTCACCGGGATCATCTGCACGATCGGTCCAGCGAGCGAGAGTGTCGAGATGCTGGAGAAGATGCTGGACGCCGGGATGAACATCGCGCGCATCAACTTCTCGCACGGCACGCACGAGTATCATCGCAGAGTCATCGCCAACATCCGTCAAGCCTGCGACAACTACAACAACACGCTGGGCAGAATCCATCCACTCGCCATCGCCATGGATACGAAAGGTCCAGAGATTCGCACCGGACTCATACAAGGAGATTCTATAGCTGAGGTAAATCTTCAACAAGGAGATTCAATCAAGCTGACGATTGATGGTGAATTTTCCGAGAAATGCTCAGCGGAAGTTGTCTATGTGGACTACGAAAACATAACGAATATTGTGAAAGTCGGTAATCGGATCTTTCTGGACGACGGTTTGATATCTCTAATCTGTACCGAAGTGCTTGCAGATTCTTTGGTGTGTAACGTAGAGAATGGTGGTGTCTTAGGAAGTAGTAAAGGCGTGAATCTTCCGGGTCTAGCCGTGGATTTGCCTGTGGTCTCCGACAAAGACAGATCGGACCTGCTGTTCGGCGTCGAGATGGACGTCGACATGGTCTTCGCGTCGTTCATCCGCTCAGCGGCGGGCGTCGGTGAAATCCGCGCTGTCCTCGGCGACGCCGGCAAAGACGTCAAGGTGATCGCCAAGATCGAGAGCCACCAGGGCCTGGAGAAGCTCGACGAGATCATCGAGGCGGCCGACGGCGTGATGGTGGCGCGCGGCGACCTCGGCATCGAGATCCCCGCCGAGAAGGTGTTCGTGGCGCAGAAGATGATGATCGCGAGGTGCAACAGAGCCGGGAAGCCGGTGATCTGCGCCACGCAGATGATGGACTCGATGATGAAGAAGCCGCGTCCGACCAGAGCTGAAGGTGACACGCTCCCATTTCATACAACACTACATTTTCACACATCTCTCCTTGTCCTCATTCGACTCAATTTATAGAGTGCACGAAAATCAACAATTTGTGATGGCACAGATGTCATGTCCGATTTTCTTAGGTTTAAGTGATTTTTATGCATATAAAGGCCGTTTTAAGTTGAAACGGTCGTTCAAGTAATTGCATTGGTTGATGCAATGGCATTATTAAAAAAAAAATTAAAATTTAGCAGTGCATTGAAAATCTGGCTTTATATAAGATTGGCATTGTCCCTATGATGTTAGCCAATTCCAATTAAAAGGAATCGAATTCTAAAACCTCAATTTGTTTTTACTTGTGCATAAAAGTGGTAATTGCACAATTATACCCGACTTTGTTTACTTTTTATCTGGACTGGAGGTTTAGGTACAACAGGGGTCAAGGTAAATCGCTATTAATAGGCTAGCCAATGCCAAAAACACAGACATGATATATTCAGTGTCGGACACATTGCCATCAAGACAGCAGTTCAACATTTAGTTAAAGGTCATATTCATGCTATGAATTACAAGGGGATTTTGACAATATACTTTTGAGCGTTTTCAAAACTGACAATCTCTATCTGAATCCCCAGGTTCCGACATCGCCAACGCGATTCTGGACGGCGCCGACTGTCTGATGCTCTCCGCGGAGACCGCCAAGGGCAACCACCCTCTCGGGTGCATCCTCGCGATGTCGACCCTCTGCCGCGAGGCCGAGTCGGTCGTCTGTCCATCTCAGCTCGCCGCCGACCCCCCGCCACCCGTCGCCTCGCCCCACGCTGTCGCCGCCGCCGCCGCGTGCGCCGCCTCCATGACGTCCGCGTCGGCGATCATCGTGATGACGGAGACGGGCCGCTCGGCGCAGCTGGTCGCCCGCTACCGTCCGCGATGTCCGGTCATCGCCGTCGTCAGCGATCAACTCGCCGCACGACAGCTGACTCTCTACCGCGGCGTCGTCCCGCTGGTCCTCGCGCACACGGGGCTCGGCGAGTGGCAGGACGAGGTGGAGGCTGCCGTGGAGGTCGCGCTGCAGAGAGGACGGGACTTGGGCTTCATTAAGGCGGGGGATCTGGTGATATCGGTGACGAGCTCCGTGAGGGGGGGCGGGGTGCACGGACACCATGCGAGTCGGACTCGCCGCTGACGTCACAAACTCCGACGAGGAGGAGGAAGATGAATAGATATGTGTTCCAATTCAAATATTATTTTACTTGTAAATG